>WEKY01041178.1:0-46336 GCA_013390045.1 Picathartes gymnocephalus
TTTATACAATGTAAATATAATAATATTTGTATAATTTGGAAGACCATTGTGACTTATCTGTGGTGTCAACCTTTATAAAAATATCAAAGTTTTAAAACTACTAAATTTATAACTTAAAGCTAGCTGTTAACAGAATGTATAATTTAAAGCTGTGGACATTATAACAAGGATTTGATAAGCACTGGTTGTAGGCTCCTAGAATTAGCATTTATCTACATTCCAGTTTGAAACTCTGCTGAGACATTCGGTTTAAGACTGTATTGGATTAATTATGTTTTTATCCAATACTACTTGAACAATAAGAAAAATTATAGTTTTGTCTTTAGATAGATTTCATCATGTGTGAGTAATTTTGGAAGTCTTATAATTATACATAAAATGCTTCTAGTGGTGCACAACTGTAAAATAAACTTTAATTCTCACTTTATCAACTCATAAGTGTTAAGTATTTTACTACTAGCTCACCTTAATCGACTAGTTGTCTTCCTCACTCCCAAGAAAAATTAGTTCCTGCAGTATGTAAATACACACACAAAAACCTGTTCACCATTGAACAATGTTTGAAATATGCATCTCAAATTCAAACTTTACTCTTTTTTACAGACTCCACTTGTATTAGTTCTCTTCTCAGTGCTTATCTTTTCTTTCATGCGGTTATTATACTGCTTTTTTTGCCAGCTTTCAAAAGCAAGTTACAAGCTTCCTCTCCGTGGTGTGTTTGCAGTATGTTGCAGCTGTTCTGACTGTTGCTGGAGTGAAATGAGAAATGAGACCATGGCAGAGGATCAGACATTTCTTGAATCCTTTTAACCATGCCTTTGAATTTGTAAGGGAAATCAATACTAAAGAACTGAAACTGAAATCAATTCAAGCAAAAGGAAAAAAAAGAAAAATAAACCCACAAATCGGAAAGAGGGGATAGAAAGATCTTAAATTAAAAATTTAATTAAATAATATCTTTTTTTAGTACTTGTTGGTCTCTATGCTTTGTCTCAACATGATTCCTGACTTTTTCAAGTGTGGAATCACGCCCAAGAACACTTTTGTGCATTGGTTGTAATTAACCATAAAGCACGAGATAACCACAAAAAAATTATGTTCAGCATTCTTTTATTTATAGACTGCTGGACTAATTTTTTTTAAGCAATAAATGAATGAACAAAACTTTTCATCTATTTAGAATGTAAAAATATTGAGTGTTTTTGTAGAGATATCAATAAGTAATACTCGAAAATATGAAATTGAATTAAAATAAGACAGGTAATTATATTATTATAACACATCTAAAGGGCAATACAACAGTTCAAATTTCTAAAAAGTAATTTTGTGAAGGTCATTCATCAGATAGCTGCTTCAAGCAGAATGATGGAGATATGTGCACAGATAACAACATTCCTTTTAAATCAGAACACTGAATTAAATGTAATCTACACAAGTGATTCATGCTCATATGAGTCCAACTGATATCATATGAGCTCAACTGATATATATTCAAATTAAAGAAGTGTCAAATTATAATTACCTACCAATGTAGACTTGCTTCAGACTTAGGAAATAAATTATTTAACAGTCTCCATGCACATATCTCTGTATGACTGAGTATCTTCTATATTCATTTACAGCTTGTGTTTGCTCTTTGTGCTTCACAATTTATTTACTTCTGTGTAATCTTTTTACCCTGTTTGATACTGCAGTTATTCAAAGGAAATCCCTCTTGTGTATGTATGTTCATTGTCTACTCCAAAATTATTCATTTTTATGTTCTTAATTCTTACTTAGATCATTCTGGTTAACAACTATATTCTATGTGGACAGCATGACATGTTGAAGGTTTATGATCAAGCTAAGCATTCACCTTTGTACATGTACACACACATGGGCACAATATATATAAAGACAGGAATCTCTATCTTAAATAGCTATGAACGCTGCTGAAGTTTTGGACAGGAGACTCTAGAGAACCTATGTGTGATTCTGGATATTTATGGAAGATGCAATATGGATTTCTCAGTGTGATGTTCTTCATGAGTAGATAATATACCTAAAGGATGTTTCCTTTAGTGTTTTAAAAAGAACCAGGAATAAAATAAATTCTTGCTACACAGATAATTTTTGAAATAATGATTAATAGTATCCAGTTCATAATCTGTGCACTGACAGATATTTTCATATCAGGATAATAAAAATCTTTAAAGCATTCCACTTATTTAGGGCCATTTATAAAAAGAATGAACGGATGCATTCAATTAAGTCCTATTTCACATGCTCCTGAATTACTGGGAGCATCTGGAGCAACTTACAGAAGTGGCAGCAAAAAACATAACCACTGCAAGTTCTTTCAGATAATTCTCAGACTATTCCATAGGCATAGTGTTGAACAAAGAAGCACTAACTAAAATAAAATCAGAAATTAAAATCCTGGATTTTTCAGAATATATTTCAGAGTTAAGGCTCCACTATGTGATACTTAAGTAGCAATATCACCATCTGAAGGCCCAAGTTCAAATTAACATTGAAACACATCCTAGCCACCCTTGTACATCTGGATTCACAGATATTCATCACTCATCTGTGGACATCAGCTGAGACTGACATGAAAAGAATGTGTCAGAAAAGCAAAAAGTTCTAAAATGTGTTAAGGAAGTTTTTGCTGTGGTTTCCATAGAGTGCCACATGAAGACACCTTACTGTTATAAATTATGTCAATGATAAACAAGGGGAAAATAATTCATAAAAAATTAATTAATTGATTGATTGATTGATTCCTCAATTTTCACAATCATGTTTAAGGACCATTTTGTTCTTTACCACATTTATAATTTTTGAAAAAAAAATTTTGAACATAAATTCGGTACTGTCTGGACAACTCCTTTTAAGTTCTTCTTAAGCAACCTTATTATAATCTACTCTTTGAAAAAACTTTGCATAAACCCACAAACTCCATGAGTCACTTCATCAGGGAAAGCTGAGAAAACTTAAGAAGGTGTAGAAGTTTAGTGTCTTGCTTATAGGTCTTGCTTACAGGTTTACAGATATTTTTTTTTCCATATAAATAGTGGAAAGGATGTGAAAAAAAATATTAGAAGGATTAGAAGGATAGTGGAAGGATGAAAAATAAGCCTGAATCTTTTTACAACCTGGAATAATCTTCTCTGAGACTCTAAGACTCTTTTGCTTGGTTTTGGAATGAATGATGAAATTGAACAGTTACAATTGCATATGTGAAGAATCAGATTCTGTTCTCCAGGCTGTTCATGATTGCCTTTAGCAAGAAAAGAAGAATTGCTATGTAATAACAGATGTTGAAGTAAGGGATCAGTGTAAGATGAACTACTACACAGAATTTTAAATTTTAGAAGAGATCAACAATGAAATAGACAGTAAACAATTTTGTCAGGTGAACGACTAAACTACCATTGAAACAATTGATATCTGTATCACCTCTGTTGAATAGCAGTCTAATATAAAAAAAAAAAATCCAAATGCTACTACATCAATTGTGTCTACCATCAAAGAATAAGGAAAGAAATCCCTAAAACAAGTCAAAACAAAAGAAAGTTTTCTTAATTGGGAATCTTGATCCTTCTTGACAGTCTTCTGATAAAACAAAACAACACCACTTGAAATTGCAACATATTAAGAGTTTCTGATTGAAACATATACTTGGTAAATTTAGAGTACCATTGGGAATTATTTTTTCATTTCTATGACATAAAAAACTACAATGCATGCGTCGAAGGCATTGGGGTTTTGTTTTCTTTCTTGTCAAATATTCTTTTGCAGTAAAAACATAAACAGTATATTTAGTAGTATATTTGCTAATAAAAATAACTTTAACCCATTTGAATATAAGTAATAACAAGATGTTTAGATTTAAAAAGTTCATATAACTTTGTTTGGAACACTTTTTGTATGATTTAATAAGATAATAATAAAGCGTCTTGTCAATAACAAATAAAAAAAGTGCTAAACAGACGTTGATTAAGAAACACTAATGAAAATAATTCTCACAAATAATTGTCTCAGCAATATATTTTGCAAATTAGCAGTTCTTTTAAGAGAACATTATATATCTAGCTTTGTACATGAAAGGTGTTGCAAGATATCGCACTGAGAATGACTCAATAATTAATGAGCTTAATAAATAAATAAATAAATAATAAGATTGTCAGGATCTAGTCACTGGAACTGTCAACGGCAATGGAAGTGTCTCTGTTTCATCTCTAACCTCCTAGCTTTCAGTTATGATCAAAGTCTGGATTACTATACTTCCCTTTTCTTTAGAGCTCAGCCGTTATTTTAAAATTCTCATATTGCCATTGTGTTATACATATCTAATAATTCAGGACACTTTTGGAAACTTCATTGAAGTGCTATGGTTAAAAGGTAGCTTTATCTCACAATAAGCATTTCTGCCACAAGAACCCAAACGTTACCAAGTCTCAGTTCACACTGAGGAAGAGTTAGGCCCTCCAATGGTCAGCTGCAAATAGTAGTTCATATCTATTTGAGAATAATCTTCATTATTGTCAAAGCAGGGGAATTTCTATTTATTTCTTCTTTGTCTTGGTGGTTCTTTATTTCTTGTTTGAGCCACAATCAATCAAAAATGAAACTTTGACTTCCTAAAAGCAACAGTAATTCATATTACCTGCAGCAGCCTAAGTTTTTGATAATGTAAGCATGGAAGTAATTTGGGAGGATATTAAGATATCATGCATGAAGAGACACATAAATATGATGACCAGAGTAACAGAAAATCAGACAAATTATAGAGGGCAAGATCATGCCCTTGGGAATTAATAACAAATTGTACTACAAATATAGAAAATACTTGGATTGTTAGTTTTAAAACAAAGAGGAAGCCATCTCATACACAGCCGAAAGAGGACATCTGCCATCATGGAGCATCCTGCGTTACTCATACTACTTTTGTTTTTCACAATGATAGTATGGGCCATCATTATCCTGGAATCATCGTGCTGTCTTCAACCTGATTTGAAGAAACTTGTGTCTACAAATTCTGTGACGTTGTGGTCTCCACCTGACTCTTACTTCTCTATGTCTCTCTCTGTCTCTTTTGTTTTTCAAGTAGGTTTGAGTGGTCTAATCAAGAAAATATCTCATTAGAGAAAAACAATAAGGGAATAAACAGTTCCAGAAGAACCTGATGCACTTTACTGTCACAAGATTAACACATTTTTAATCTGATTAAGAGACCAGATGCTGCTCTATGTTTTTTCAGCAATGAGATCATCCAATATCAAAAATACAAAGCTTGCAAATTTTTGTTACTCTTCATGTTTCAATTGCACAAATTTGCTGTTATCTCTTCTGTGCTTTTTTAAAATGTCCCTGTATGATGAAAAAAAGTTTGTCCCTGCATGAGAAAAAGTAGGCAACAGCTCTTATCATCATGAGAACCATGATAAATAGGGATTTTTTTGTACAACATAATATAGCTGAAAAATATAGCTGAGAACTGTGACTCCTGATATGTACAATATTAGCAACTTTGTTTCTCTAAATGTTTTAACTTACTCACTACCTAATGTATTTCTACAATCAAATTAAATGGTATTGTTACAATAACACTTCCAGCAGTAACAGGACATAAAACCCCAAAACATATTAGCTGTTCAGTGTTGCAAGAACTCACAAGCACTTAATTTTTCTTAGCTTTTACTGAGCCCAGAAGACTCCTCTGAACATGGCCTTTCTCAGCAAGCCAAATCAACATGATTTATCAGTTAGGTCGACTGTAGGCAAAACTACCCACGAACTTTTAGCAGTACTTGTTTTAGTTTCAGAAGTCAGTTGGATATCTGGATAAGTTAAATTTTATCAATACCTATTAGCATGCCCAAATGCTGCCATGTAAAAAGAAATATACATAATAACAGGGCACAGGTTGTACATGTGATGGCTTTTACTTTCCTTAGGATCTGCTTTTAATGAATCTGAAGCTTGATCATTGCCCTCAATAGCAAGGAGCTTTGGTGTAGGCTTAGAATATTAGAGACAGGATCCAGTGTGTAGACAATGATCAGGGTCAACCCTGGTGTGGTGCTGGTCTGCCATGATGACACATGTCCAAGATCAAGTTAACCAGTGGGACATCATCAAAATTGAGAAGATACAACCAGGGCAGAAATAAATGCAACCAGTGGAATTTCTTCATTTAGGCAAAATCCTGGAAGTGGGATTAGGAAATTGATGTTGGGCAGCAATTTGGAGACACAAAGATCAGGTGATGAATGAAGAGGATACACAGAAATTTATGTATAGCCTGAAACAGGAAAATTGGAAGACTGTGTCAATATACTCTACAAGGAGATACTTTTTTTCTTGGTCAGTCAAGAATGCTCTCTAATATTTAGCTGTTCACATTACCTACAGTTGCATCAATAGCCAGTCACTTGGAAAACACCTGCTAGTATCATTGACAACATCAACATCAATATAAATAACTAGTCCCATGATTTCGGATAAATATAATTGTATCTTAACTCTTCAAATATTAATTCATAGGTAAAAGTGAGGTCAGTGAGATTAGGCAGAAGCAAACTCAGTGCAATTATGTCTAGGCAAAATCCTTTCCTTTTTTTTTTTTTTTTTAGCAGTTTTGGCAAGGTTAATGAGATAAAAGAAATATGAAAATGAGTGAAATAATGAAGCCAATCTTTAATTTCAGTAATCAGCCTTTCAGTAAATAGCTGCCATTCAAGATTACAGTTTAAAGGATTTTCATCCATTTATCAGTTCTAGACTTTTCTTGTAGTTATTATGAATTCCATATATTTTGCTCTGCAAACTCTTACTGCAGTAGGTTAGTACTTGGAAATTTTCCTGTATAAATGTTAGATAATAGTTACTAAGTTCATTTTAACAGTGAATGCTTTTACAGCCTACACTTACCCAGTTTGGTGTGATCCTATTTACGGTAGAGGTTCTTTAAAAACTCAGATTGATCATGAATAGCAGAGTGATGGGTAAAATATATGAGAACTGGAAGGATCTATTCTTGTAAATATCTGCAGCTACTTATTAATTGTTGTATTAAATATGAAAAGTAATTTCTCTTCCTGATCAGATTTAAGGCTTTTCAAATTTATGGGATTTTTATGTGCAATATGAAGCATTTGATCAGCTGCTGACAATTTGAGGTCATATCTTTCACAGTTATCACTTCTGCTGAGTTACCATTAAGCATAAATAATATATTTGCCATAGCCTGTGTCAGCTTGATTTCCCAAAGACTGCAGTCAATACACTTGTTACACTTAAAATAGCCACCAAAATTTTGTAGGTCATGGGATATGTCAGGGACCAAAGACAGGTCTGAGGCCTGACGTATTTGGTCTGCAGTTGTGCACGTCAACAAGAAAATGTGGAAGAACTTATTGTTAGCTGACAGGACTAACCTTCAGAAATGAAACTATGTATTGGCCACCCGGTGGGATTTTTCCTATGAGAAAGGGGTCAATATACAGTAAAGCTGTTGTTGGCATGGAGGTGTGATCATGGGCTGTTGTGACCTCATCTCATGCATTGGCCCCGTGTGAGATGATGTTGAAGCTGGCCATTCCTGAGGGGGAGATATAAGGTGTGGTCCTGGGCTGGGGGATCAGGATGACATGATGCACACTTCATCCAAGGGACATCCTCAAAGTGTGCTTCCCTCCTGCCTCTCATGAGCTGTGCTCTATCTCCTTCTCCTGCTTGGCAGCTTCTCCAACATCCAGGGGTTTATTGCTAACTCAACTAATAAAATTGACTTGCTTTGCTGTTCTGACTGTGACTGGAGTTTTTTGTGCACGGGCATCCTCCCAAAATTGTAACATGGGAAGAGATGAATGATTCAGTTGTCTTTGGAAGATGCCAATAACATGAATTGAGGTGGTAAAGGCAGGTGGGTTGCTCACTTAGGTCTTTCAGATAAGGTCCTAACATTAGATAGGGAACGTGAAGAGCACAAAGCTGTCTCTAAAGAGTTAACTGGTAGGATAAGGTTCATCAAGTAAATAATCTTTAATTGTCAACATCCTTTATCCTACGCTGGGATAATTAGGAAATTTTAAAGAGTGGTTTATTACTTACATACATATCACTGGACAGACAGAAACAGCACAAGAAGATAAAACATCAAACTTACTTACAAGAAATATCTACCTGAAATTTTGCTGCTGCAAAAGCAATTTCGACCAAATATAAGTGAATAAGTATATAATCATACTGTGTCAATATACTGTATTTATGTAACTGTATAATAATACATGTGGGGATTCAAAAAAATAAGTCCCCTTTAGGATAGACAACAATTCGGCCACATCATCTTTTTAAGTTTGTTTTTCTGTACACAGATAATGATATTGCTGATTTTTTATGTAATTTTAGAAGGTGAGTCTGAATTATTCAAGGGCCCAGAATTAAAGTCATCCTCTTACTCATAATAGCCAATATGCCACTATTCAGTGACTGCTAGTATTTCTTTCTACAGTTTTGGTTTCTTTTCAATGAAAGGGATAATAGTCAAAGTAATTTCAAATAGGGCAAACATCCCTTTTTAGTGTACTTTCTTCATCTACTCAGGCAACATGCTGCTCAATACCTACTTTTCACTTTATCCTGTTAGGCTTCAGAGGTGCTAATGTGCTCATATTCTGCTAAATAACAAGAAATGCCCAAGAGGTTGTGTCACAAGTATGATTAGGTCCATCTGAGGTGCCTAAAATAAGTAGAGTGTATACCTAAGATCACTAGAATTGATGCAGGTATTTTCAACAGCCTATGATGTACAAGAACTTACATCTCACTCATAAAGTATTGTTCTGTTTGGACTTATGAAAACCATAAATCTTAAATGTAGTACTTTAATTTTATATTCTAATGAAAAGGAATTTTTAAAATAGCATTTTCTTTTTTCCAACATATTCAAAACCAGGATTGCAATCACATTTATCCATTCTTCAAGTAAACTCTGGATTTAACTTTCCCATGTACTGCGCAGAGCATAAAGCAGTTTACAAGCAAAAAGGGTCTCTGATTTGATCATCAACCAAAGAAATACAAAATCAAATTACAGACTAAATAGTTATTCAAAAGGCCAAAAAATATTTTTGTTGGGGATCATATTGAAATTTACAGTTACCACAAGAGAATTATCACCTTTTTTTTCAAATCATGGGAATCTGACATATTTCTTATTAAAAATAAATTGCTGCATAATTCCATAATACTATTATTAATTTCACTTCTTGCTATGAATATATTTGGCTATATTTGTTCTGTCTTGCAGACTGAAGCCTATTTCATGGAATGTGCAAATGTTTTTCTCTCTATTTTCCCTTATTTTCATAGTAATATAACTCCAGATTCAAGGAAATGTGTTTTTTTTAAATCTTTCTAACTAATGGAATGAAAGTATTCAATAAGCCTATTACTGTTCTCACATCTATCACCATTTCATATTAAGATATGCTTTTTTTCCCCAATCAACAACAGAAGTTCCCTAAATATATCATTCTGGTTGCTTACTTACCAGCCTAATATAACCAGACAGATCAATTTCACACCTAAATCTGTTATCCAAAGTCATGTGCAGTTTATTCTTTACAAGGGTGATAAAGAAAATCCAGTTTCCCAGACTTCACATGTTTGGGCTTTCAAGGTTTTACAAAAATGATTCCTATTCTATTGCATTTGATTTTTTTGAGAGCTAACATAAGTAGAAAAGCTGAAGCAGCAATCTAGTTGTATAAGAGAAATATTCTTTCCAATTTCAAGGAGTTTTTTCACATCCCACTGTAGCGGGCTAGGTTCAATAACTGGGTGGAAACACCAGTTAATGTAGTGGTTTTAGTTCGCCTCCTCACGTGAGGCACTAATTTAATGTACTGGGTTGAGTATTCTGGCTGAACACTAGTGTGCCCACTAAACTTATTTCTGCTGTGAGATAAGGATTAGGAGAAATGCAAAGCAGGCTCAAAAACTTAAGAGATATAAACACAGTCTTATTAACAGAATTAAAAGAAAATAATAAGAATCAGAATCAACCTTCAGACACTTTTCTTCCCCCACCTCATTTTCTCTTTCCTGCCAACAGCGTAAAGAAATAAAAGCTGAGACTTTCCGTCAGTTTACCACCTCTGAAATAGTATTTCTTCAGTTCACTTAGGGAGAAGAGTCTCTCCTGCCATGCCATGGAGACTTTTCTACAAGAACACAGTTCTCTCATGGTTCCAGTATCACAGCAAATCAGCCACCTGAAAAAGGAAATCTGTTTGCAGTGTGGAAGTCCATTGCCTCAACCTACAGTTCTTCCCGCAACTGCTTTTGAGGGCTCATCTCTGTCTCATGGGGTACTATTGTAAGGATGAGCTGTTCTGGTAGAAAAGCAAAGGGTCTTCTCTCTCTGGAAGCAAGGTTTCTCCTATCCCTGGAGCCAGGGTTCTCTTTTCCTATCTCTGGGAGCAAAAATTCTCTTGTATCTATCCCTGGGGGCAATGGTTCTCTTCCATCCCATCTCTGTGGCAAGGTTCCCCATCTCTCTCTGTTCAAGTTTCTCATTAGACTACAGGTACTTCACCATCTGCTTGCTTCAGCACGGGTGCCTTTGCTCAGGCTGCAGTTAGAACATTACATCCCCCCAGTTGCATTCATGAGTTACAACGAATAGTCTGATATATCATAGTCCATCACCATGGCCTTACAAAAGAATTTCAGCTTAAAGCATCTCCTCTTTCTCCTCCCTCTGGGCTTTAGCTCCTTCTTCACTGACCTGGGGGTCTCCATGTTGGTTTCTTCACGTGTCTGCACTCTTCCTCTTCCTCTTACTTGAGAGAGGATTGATGTCTGTAAGTTTTATCTGTGCACTGAGAGTTGTTGTGATCTCTCCTGGGTTTTGTTGTTGGTTACATGATCTCTGCTGGGCAGTGGCCAAAGTTGCTGTAATTTTTTCCTGAGAAGAGGCAGGATCTCAGCAGCCAGACCAGGATTCAGCTGCAGCAGGATCTCAGCCACGTCTGGCCTGGCCAAGTGGGCCCAGCCCAGCCCGGCCCCGTGGAACAGGCAGGGCCCAACTGAGAGGGCCTGGCCCTGGCCCTGGCCAGCCCCACTGGGCCATGTGGGCCCCCTGTTACCTGTTCAGAAGCTGAAAGCAAGAGAGAGATTCCTGGGATTCTCCTTTCTTAAATGTGAATCACAGAGGCGTATTCAGATTCGTAAGTGGCTAAACACAGTGTCCATCTCAGAAGTAGCCAGCTAATTGGTTCTCTCATACCTGAAGGAAGCTGTCAAGATCCTTGCAGGGAAAAAATTATTTTTTCAACCCATGACACCCACATATGAACTAAAACTTGAAAATCACCAAAGCACACAAGAAATTGTTTAAGCTGTTTATTTGGCTGCAATTTTTCTGGTAAATTCCTTGAATATTTTGCTCTCAAATATCTTACATACCCTTTACAATTTAATATTAATCCCTATTTTTTTCACTCAAAACTTAAAAAAAACCGAAATAAAATCCTCCAGAAAACAAAGAGCAATAGACAAGGATAACTGAGCATCTTCTGATGTAAAGCATGTTAGTAGTACAGCTAGCTTTTTTTAACAATGGCTGAAGTTTCATTGGCAGGAATCAGTCACTAGATCCAAATTTCAGCAGGAAATGGAAGAAAAATCACTAGCCTTCTCTCCACTGGATCTTTTGATTATTTTGCCAATATGTGTGCTAAAAGATGAAGAAGAAAAATGTTCAGAGAAAACCCTCCCACCTGCTGTTATCAGGATCAAAATCACTTGCCCTCTGTGGTTTCACTGGCCAAATGATCTTCAGTAACTATCATAGGTTTGAAAAAAGTTTTCTTTTTTGCAAGGCACATCTCTCTCTAGACTCCACTGCACTCTGCTATTGAAAAAATTTTTGCTATCCCTACAAGTGTTGTGGGACTATAAGATTTTTATTTCATTTGCCATTAAAAGAAGAACGTAACTCTCTTGTGAGCACTGCAGTTTTGGGAAGTGGGAATGAACAGGTGAAGAAGAATTGGAAAAAAAAAATTTAGCATTTCACTTTCTAGACACAGCCAGACACAGCAAAATCTACACTGCAGGACACAGCTGAGCCAATCCACAAAGATTGTTGCTGCTGAAAAGGAAACATCGCTCTATCCTATGTTGAAGGAATACTCTCAGCTTCCAACCACCATAGCTAGGGCTATAAATGCCTAGAACTTTCTTAGAAGTTTTGTCTTCAAGTGATATGGACAATTAAAATGTATATGCAATCATCTCCAAATATTTATGGAGAATACCTCAGCTCCACAGGACCTAGAAAACATTGTAATTGCTAAGCAGGAATAGAGGAATATCACACAAAAAAAACCCCAGAAATCAAAAAATAACAAAATAATCCATGTAAGAGTCATATTTTTGCATGTTACCTATGTATAATAAATAATAAATAATATGTAAAATACTTAATAAATAATACATAAAATATGTAGTATTAATATGTTAAGGAAAAGTATGAATCAGAGAGGGTCTGGAGTTCAAGCACCTCAGCTTTTTTGGATATTTTTCTCTAGGTAATTCAGCCTGATGCTGAAAACTAGCAAAGTTCTGATGAAAATGAGAATCGTAGCAATAAAATAATACAACTTTTGTGTGTTTATAGGTATTTCTGGACAGAAATACCAAGTTATGTCTTGACTACACTGAACAGAGAATAGGATGAAATTGTCACAAGGCCCATGCTGACCACAGGACAGCAGAGAATAAATCAGCCAGAATAAAGAGTTAACACTATTGTGCTCCAGTGTTGTGACATTAGTAAAAGTACATAGGAGAATTAGGTGCTTGTACTGCTTAAAACCTTAAATTTGGCATGACAGAATCAGCTTTACCTCACTAAATTACCAGTTGAAGCCTTATGAAAATATACCAACAGTAAACCCTACATCGTGTGTATTGGAAGGTTTATGGCATATAACCTCATTCCCCGGAAACACGAGCTCAGACCTAGCTGCTGGGAAGACAGAAAAACCAGAAACCCCTGAAAAAAAACCAAGAAGTTAGCAGTTTATACCAAGAGCCAGTAAACTGGGCAGTGATAAGAGACAAGCAGGTCTTGGAAGATTTGATTCCGCAGGTGAAGATTATCCTAAAAGGTCTTGAGAAGTTTTGGAAACACAGTCCTCTCCCCAAAAACCTTGCTGGTTAAGGCACAGTTGTAGACTCACCTTGCTTCTATATTTTCAATATTCAGCACTTGTTGCCCATGTCTTCTAAAGGGGTAGAGATTTCAGTAGGTGGTTGAACATTAAAAATTAAAGTCAAAGCCTTATGATCCAGATTTTTGTTTAAGACAACAGAAGGAACATACCTCTTGTCTCATTTTCCTAGCAGTTCCCATACTTCTGGGCAACCAGGATTTCAGTAGCTCAATTTGAGTCTAAATACTTTGACGAAGCAAAAAGGACTATGTAACAGCTAATAGCTAATGAGACTACAGCTTAAAGACACATCTTTAAAATGCCACCTCCATACTTCAGTAACCATGGGAAAATAAGTTTTATAAGGCCATTCTCCATTCACACGTAGAAGCAGGTGGCACTAAGGAAAATGGGACATCAGTTACTTCCAATTTCCTTTTAGTAGCTTATAGACTATAATACATTGAAAACATATAGAAGATTAATTTCTCTCAGAAGACTTTTTGAAAGGTTCTCTTACCCCCAAGACATAATGAAATGTTATATTTTGCCTTCCTAACATATAAAAGTCTTTAAGCTCTGTCAAAATCCTGGCACATATCTGGTGTGGGTAAAAGCAAGACCACACAACAGCATGAAGTGCTCCCCACTGTCCAGCAAAAGCTCACTTTGGCTGGGAACTGAGAAGAATAGATTCTCAATCCAACATTTACATACCAGCAATAAATTTCTTTTTAACAAGGGAATTCTCTGAGGGCCACGTACTGATTTCCTGTTCTCTGCTTGGAAGTTCAGAGTTCCGTAAAACTGATCAAAGATCCCTGCTTTGAATATTTGAAAAGATTTCTTGCCATTACATCTGGAGTTTGAATGCTTTACCTAACATCGCCAGCTCTGTGTGTTAATTCATGAACTGAATCCCAGTAAGCATAACAGGCTATTAACAATCATAAGAATTAAGTATAAGCAGCCCAGCAAGTTTGGTGTTGTGTGTACACTTAGTTGTTCACATTGCTATTTTCTCCAATGCAACAGTTAGAAAATCTAACTTCATCTGGAACACTGAACTTGTTATGAATTTCAAGACATGGATATCTAAGACAAAAGCTTTACATGATTCTGCATGAGGGTGTCAGTCATCACTGAAAGGTAAATGCACTTTTCTCCATAAGATTAAAAAAGCTTATACTCTTTTCAATTGTAGTACCAAAATGAATTTTTAGTTTCAGTCCCTGTAAGGATTACTTTCTGAAAACCACTTCGTAATAGTTTGTCCCTCACTTAGCTAATATCATCACTGATCTATAGTAAGATTCACAATTTGAAAAGCAGTGAAGAATATGGTACACTCTAATTGCCTCTTGACTGCAGGTGGGTTATTGAATTGGCAAAATCAATTTTACTATACAGTGAGCAGGCTTGGAATTAAGGCAGTCTTGTTGAAGAGCTGGTCAAAAGTCATTTCCAATTGAAGAGTTTTGCATCAGAAAATGCTAATTTGCCCATTGCACCTTAACTGCTGGCAAGGACTGTCCAGTTTTCTGAAAACCTACCCAAAAAGGAAATAAAAGCTGCAGAACCAGTCTAACTTACATCCTAAATAGACGACTAGGGGGAATTAAAATTTTCATTATTTCAACATACTACTTTGTTATATTCTTGTGAATAAAAGGTGATAAGTGGATCTTTGGGTCTTTGTCCGTAGTACTTCCCTTTCTACTGTGCTCTTATTGCAAAAAAACCACATTATACAATTGTTGTGATATATTTATTCAGACATATATGTTCCAGAAAACCTGTTGTTAAAATTATGCGTTTTATCTCTATGGCTTACAAGAAAAGTGATTTTTTCTCCCCCTCACCCCCCCAAAAAACCAACCAAAAGCCAAAAACAAAACCAGAAAAAGCTCCACAGGACTTCCTGAATGAGACAGAATAGGATTCAGGAAGGAGATACTTATGTAAGATGCATATCCTGCCTTAAAAAATTCTCTCCTTAATTCTCTGTGCCACTGTTTGTTCTTTAATACATTCCTCTTAGCGCAATAGAAATGCAACTGCAAATAAGGAATATACTATATATACTCTTCCATATTTGAGAAGTTAAATTAATTTTGAGGATTTCAGACAAGTATTCGAAGTTTCAATAAAATTTTAATAAAAGCCGTGTTCTGGAAATTCGCCTTTATGTTTCTTTACTGAATATTACGTGTTTATCCCATTTCTAATATTTAAACTTTGTGTATCTCGTGTGTATAAGACTTCCCAAAAGGTTTTGTAGTCTCAGGTAAGCCAACGGAGTAATAAAAGAGTTAATTTCTATGACATAATTATGAAGAGTTTTTTGCAGCTTTCTGAAGATTTTAATTGTGTTTTTTCATAGTCTTTACCATTTTTTATATGTATGTGTGTTTCTGTTTATGAAAGAAAAATGTGTCTGTTATTATCTGATACGATATAATTTATGCTATAACGTATGCATTTATGAATAGTTATTGCACTTTCCCAAGTTTTTTTATTTTTTAAAATGTTTCTGTAAGACAATAACATCTTATAATGTGTAAAATACTGTGTACAAAGAGCAGCATACATGGTAACCTCGATATATTTTTATCCAAGAGAGTTTGGAATTGGTAGAATTCTCCAAACTTCTTCAGCTGTATAGTTAAAAAAAAAAAAAAAAATCTGATTTTCAGGCAAACCCATTTTCACCCAGAAAAATACTCTGAGTTCATAGTTTATGGCTGGTATTGTTGCAAGAACATACTAAATGGTGTAACTATCAATCCATACTGGTCCTGAACAGCTGGCATAACCACATGGCATGAGCCAAATTTAAATTTCATACTTCAACGTGGTTAAATACACTTTGTATTACATGTAATAAGGGCTCATTTTGTTCATCACAAGCAGAGATTCCCCAAAAGGATTAAATGGGCTTCTTCATGCTCTAGTGTGCCCCAACAAATTTGCAAATAACAAGTCCTGTTGTGAACTGAAGTATTTTCCTATAATAAATATGGCTGCTGCATGGTGTAGGAAAACTGTTTTTCCTACTTTTGTAAAGGATTGAAAAAATTCATTTCAATTTTAAAACATGAATAAAAGGTGAAATTGATTCTCACTACAAATTCTGTTACAAGAAAGATGCTATTATCTTTTTTGTAATAAAGATGTTGATTTTTTAGCATGGATGCTTTTACTCAAAAAAAACCCCAAAAAACCCACCAACAAATTCTACTGATATGAAACTTTAAAAAATGTGAGCTGTATTAAGAAAAACTCAATGTTTACCACTGGCATCATTTTTAGTGTTGCTTCTCACGAAACAAAAATAATTAAATATTCTGAGGCAAACCTTTAAAAAAGTTTCTCAAGACAGATGTTTTCAGGGATATTTGTGAAGCCATGGAAGGCTGTTGTTGCAAAACATATACTTCATTAAGACCTATGTTGTGCTGCATGCATTTTCTTCCCTTTAATCTCTACTGATGTAGTAGATGACAATGGTTTTCTTCCAGAACTGGTAAGGTGCAGTTATCCAATAATTAATCTATCAAAATCCCCAAATATCTCATTCATGAGATACACTCCCATTATTAGAGGCTAATTAATTATCTAGGAATAAACCAGGGGAGAAGACTCAAGCCTACATTAGCTCTGAAAAAGTCATTGTTGTCTATTGGAAAAACTGCATTTTAAGGAAGTCCTTCATATATTTATCTAAGGAGATGGGTATTCCAGACAGAAGTCTCCCATATTTTCTGGCAGCCACACTTAATGTGATTAGTACTTATCTTCTTATATCATTCCAGTGGGATTTCTGCCAGAGGAAGCTTATAATTAAGACTCAACTAGGATGCTCTAGATGTAAATTATTCAAACATGTTTAGGTGAGTTTATGCTTCTTGCCAGATCCTTAAGCAAAATTTGTCTTAAATTGTACCTGTAGCATCATTCTTTGGAATATCATTTCCTAATATCTCTCTTTCTTTTTTTGCTGTGAAGAGATAATAAATCTTAATATGAATCTGGATAAATATTAAATGTGATGAAGTGAAAGATTCATGCCTGACAGACTTAGTGGCCTTCTCCAGAGTTGGAGTGTTGGTGGATAAAGCAGCTGGTATCTTCTACCTGGACTTGTGCAGAGCATTTGGCACTGTCCCACATGACAACCTCATCTTTAAACTGAAGAGATATGGATTTGATGAATGAAGCACTCAGTGGATGAGGAACTGACTAGATGTTTGTACTCATAGAGTTGTGGTCAACGTCTTAATGTCCATATGGACACCAATAATAAGTGAACTATATAAAATATTGCCTTGTATCTTCAAAACACATATTAAATAAAAAAGGTATCATTGTCAATGGCTTAATGATAAACCATGCTTAAGACCTCAAGATATCTACGCTTTGGAAAAGGGGAAAAATTTATAAAATTGCTTCACATATAATTTTCTAAGAAAAACGAAGGCAGAAATTTAAACTGTTAGTATTTTTTGTTCAGCTATTGTTGTGTCTTACACTCATCAACACCAAAACAAGAAGAAAATATCTGTTTTGGTGACATTCTGAATTCAGTTGCTGGAGGACCCATTAGAAAAATGAAACATCTTTTCACTTGTTTAGTTCTGTTCTTGTCTATAGAATACAGATTTCTGTCAATTGCAAATTGCTACTCCATGGTATGTGGTAGTACAGGATCTTGGAATCACTTTCTGCTGAAAACATTGAGCAGATTAGTACAAAATTTAATTTTTGTGTATCTGATCATGAGAATTGCAACTTGATTTTGAAAAAGTACACATAATTGTTTAAGGGAGACATACAACTTTTTAAAACACTGATAAAAAAATAGCAAGACAGCCATTAAAGAAACAGATTTAAAAGCAAGCTTTATAAAATGTAAATTTTGTAAAAAAATCTGACATTAAAAAAACCATAAAATTATTCATGTTTTCTTCCATTCTCTTAACATCCCTTCTATCAGATCGTAGCTTCTTTAGTAACAAACTGCTTGAGTCTGCAGATGATAGGATTGTTTTCAGTTTCCAAGCATGGAAGAAGAATGTAATAAGTCTCTCAAATGGTGTATGTTTGTATTGCAATCTAACACTGCTCTTGAAAACAAAACCTGTTATTTGTCAGTTCTATGTGCTATGTGACATCTTATAAATTTTATTTGTCATTTGGGAAAAAAATTTTGCCCATCAATTGCTGAGAAGGAAAAAGATCTACTTGGACTTTGAGGAGTAGGAAGGCCACTACTGCTCTGATCCAAAGTGACATATCCTTCGTGATCTGTTTTAGATTTATGATATCCCTTCCTTTGAAGGAAATGTTACATCTTCACAAAACACTGCAAGCTTTCTACAGACTGTCACTACAAACCACTGTGCCATATCCAGCACCAACACACCTTATATATGCACAGCAGAGGGATATCAGCAAAGGCTGTTCAAAAGTACTTACTAATTAATAAATAGACAAGCATCATGAAATGCAGGGTACTAAAATAGCAGAGGTCTGTACATGGCATTCATAACTTCTATTTGACTTGTTTCTTTGTTCTTTGTGGGGTTTTTTGTTGATGTTATTTGGTGGTTTTGGGGGGGTGTTTTTGCCAGCAGGTATTCCTATAGCAGCACAAATTCATGCTTGTCCAGAGCAGTTTAAATAGATTTTTTGATTCCATGACAGAAAATTTATTACAGTGTCTGTGGTATTTAAAAGAGGCTTGAACAGTCAGAGAATAAATGCCAAAAGTGGCACCAAAGAGTAAAATGGAGACATCATGCTTTTTTAGAAGGAAGGAATAGCTAAGGAAGTTACTCATGACTTTGCCAAACTGAGTTTTAACAGATTAATTAAAGATGATTAGGACTGCACTCCAGACAGCACCAGCCCCAAATGACTTTGACAGCATTTAGCCTAAGGCAGAAGTGTGAAAATGTGGCAGAATTCCTACAGATTTCAACATGGTCAGAACTTACTTCTCACAGACAGCATGTGAGAGCTACATAAATTATGTATGTGAGGCAGCTACTCACAGCACAAAGCACAGGAGCTTATTGCTCCGCTAAGAAAATCTGTGTAGGTGTAAACAGTGGCTTGAATTATGATTTACAGAGTGATGTTGTGAATTTCCTAACCACCCAAAAGACACTTCCCAGGATGGAAGGTCTTTTTGACAAAGAACATTAAAAGACTTTCAAGAATGATATCAGAGGCCATAGCCTTTGATTCTCCAGAAATAACTTTTGACACTGTTAGACATCAGATCAGACCTTTCATGTGTTTATTCCTAAGCTATGCACCCAAAATGAAAATACAAAAAAATGGTCACTCCTGAAAATATTGATTGGTTTATTTCCCACATTTTCTGTTATGTACATAAGCCTGGGGGGAGTGAGATTGTTTTGTTGGGTGGGGTTTTTTTAACAGGTGACATTATGTTGTAATTAAAGAATATTTGTGTTCTTATCTCATCTAAAAAAGCAGTTAAAACTTGCATCTCTTACAAATAAAATTCCGTGCAGGTCAGTGTATAAATGGATGACATATTCATCCTTGAGCTGCTGCAGTTCATCATGTGGTATATTACTCTAAATCACCATCTGTTTCATTTTATATTAATATATTGCACTATGAAGCACGACATTTCAGGCCTCTGAAGCACAGTTCTTGTCAGAATTAACTTCAGTGGCTCAAGAGGTCACTATTTGCCCAGCTGGAAGAGGCAATCTGCTCAGACACCACAATGAAAGCTGACAGAAACCATGCATCATTATACCCACATGTCAACCCTGTTTGATTTTCTGAAATGGCCTGGAGGCATTCTCACAGTACAGCATAGCAAAGATGCTGCCTTCTAGGTGAATCTGTTAAAGCAAAGTCAAACTTCTAGTTTGTACCACTGGTGAAGGTGATCTTGAGTGAACAACTTTCTCTGGAAAGTCTGATAGTATTCCTTTATTTCCAGATACAAGAGATTTACAACTTAGAAAGTCCCAAGAGGTTGTGCTGTGATGATGATTTGAGCTCTCACCTGAGATGCTACAGTTTTCCTTTTGCATGGTTGCAATACAGCCCAAAATGGAACAGTGTCCTTCAATGCATGGTAGTTAATAGTATTCAGAGGCAGCTAGAAAATCAGAAGGTCAGAAGCACTGAATGCTTAAAAATACTGTTCTTAACCAACACCATGCATGAAAGCTCCTCAAAATTTTGTATCTGATCCTACCAATCTATGTAGCCATTTTTCATCAATGACATCTTCCATCTTGTATCATCAAAACTCTCACTAGCTGAGAGAAATTGAATTTCAAAATTATGTTGACCATGGTGTAAGTCACTCATTTCATTTTTTGTCTTGATTCAGTCCACTTTAGATTGAAGAATCAGTGGATGTGTCCTTATGGGCTGAAGGCAATGTTGTAACTTGCAAAAATGAAATTTAAAAAAAAAAATCCAATTTGCCTTTTAAATTTTTGTAGGGATTTATAGTTGCTTTTTCTTTCTTTCTCTCTGTGTCTGAAAAGCGGGGACCAATTTAGTAATAAAGCATGTTTTCAAACAAACTGTCAAAAAAACTTACAAGATTTTAAGGTTTGCTCATCTAGAATGCTTTATTTGTCCTTTAATGATACAGCATTTTGGCTATTAAATTTAATTTCATTCCCTAGAATAACAGCTACAGAAATTATTTTTAAAGTTGTGTCTTGAACAAGGAATAAAAGAAGAGACATATGCACACCATTCAACGTCTTTTTCTCCAGGTTAAACAACCACAAAGTTCCTCAGCTGCTCCTCATAAGGCTTGTGGTCCAGACCCTTCACCAGCTTGGCTGCCTTTCTCTGGACACACTCCAGCCTTCTTTCTTGAACTGAGGAGACCAAACTAGAATCATAGTATTAAATCACACATGCTTTAAAATGAAATCAATACATTGAAAGAGGGTGAAAATAAAGTTGAATGCTATGTTTATTTTGATGTATGTTATATTTATTCTATGTTAAATAAAAGGCTTAAAACAAGTATATGTGGTACGGATGCTTTTCTTGGAAAGCATTTTCCCAATTTAAATACTTTTCAATTGTTTTAAGACAATAGGTGTTATATTTTACACATGAAAAGAAGACAAATAATATACCCTTCAAAGCCATTTCTGAGTGCTTTATTTTTTTTCTTAATGTGCTATCCTGAAACATACTGTAATAATTGACTTGTGTATGAGGAGGAGACCAAGTGCCCAGAGAGATTTTAGTAACCATATTTCATATTTCTTGAATTTTAATGGGCAAAACACCTAAATGTCTTTTTTGTGAACCCTTAAATTTTTGTTAAATTACTCAGAACATCTCAGAAGTGAAGGTTTAAAATCTGTCTTATTTTAAGCCCCTCAGCACTACTGAATTGCGAAGTGCAATCTAAATCCTATTCCCATTAAAAACTGTCATATTCCACCATATGTGCTGTGGGCACTGCTCTATGGCATAAGAGCAGCTACAGTCTCTGGGCTTATGGTTGTAATACGCCCTTGGCAGAAATATCACTGATTTTTGACCTCATATCTTGGGAATAAAGCAGAACTTAGGAACTGTAAACAAGTCACTGTCTTTACTGTAGTTCTTTCCAATACCTCACTAATAACCCACCAGGAGCAGTTAGACTCGAAGGCTAATTTTCATGTCATGGTTTCTATCTACCTTGCATCACTTTCACTGATACATTTTCCCAGGTCTGGCTCTGTGCAAATTGGCTATTTCAGAGATGCAGTTTCCTATGACTGATAGTTAAGACTCGTGGCTTCAAGGGTTGTCAATGGAATGAAATGAGGACATGGAGCTAGGAATGTAGCATAAAGTTGCTGTGGTAACATTATTTATTACCTTATTTATTTGTTTCTATTAATCATAATAACCAATACCAGCCTCTGTCTTTCATCTGTACATTGAGATAGTAGATGTGCTGTGGCATGGAGTGAAGAGATCTAACAGAGGGTTAGATCTCTCATTTCTCTGTTCTCTAGGAACATTCATATAAAGACAAATCTCCTCTACCCTGAGGTTCAGCCAGCATGATCCTAAGCTGAAAAATTTTAGAGTTTTGAATTTCAGTGTACAATGAAAGTTAACCAACTGCTTATCTGAGAATAAAGGGATGTCTTTTCTTAATCAACATCCCCTCATGGCAAATGCCTTATGGTTCTTTCCTTATAAATGACAAAGGGTCAAGATGGTGTACTCATGCCAAGGACTGAGTAATTTAGCAATGGGCTAAGGAATGATTTCTGAAAAAAATGAGTTCTCAATAGGCTTCTGCAAAACCGTACACAAAATGTCACACAAGGCTAGAAGGTGATAAAGTTCATAGTCTGATGAACTATCAGAATTAGGTATTCCTGCTGAGATGTTTTTCTTGATAAGGAAGATGCTAACTGCATTACGAACTTGCTGCTTCTTCTAAAATAGTAAAGTATTACATTACCAATAACTCATATTTGAATAACAAAAACATGGATCATACCAATAAATTTACTATCTAGGGTGAAAAGAAAATAATTTCACCTCTGTCACTCAACTGTTCATCCAATCTTACAGCTAAGTTTCAACTCTCTCTGAAATAAAGCCTGTGAATAAAGGGGGTAGTGGAAAGACACCTCCTAAAAGATGAGCACTACACAGCCCTTTGTTCATTTCAGACCCTTTAATAGATAGTGGAAAGAAAAAGAAAAAAAGTGAGGGAACTCCTGGGGTGAGAAAAAACATGATTCCAAAAATGAAGGGAAGAGGAAGGAAAAAACCCCACCAAAATAAAACAAGGCAAATTCAGTCATGAACTTCAACAAGAAGACTGATGCTCAGCGAGTCTCTGAACAATGGTTTCTACCCCAAAATCCCAGTCTCCTCAGTTTGTGTGGTGCAGCATGAAGTTAACAATGCAGAATAAGGGGTGGAGATTATTCTAGGTCTGGGAAAGAGAGAATGTCCTTCATAGGAGCCTAGATGGTGCTGTGTTTGGGATTTATGGCTAAGACAGTTTTGATAACATACCAGAAATAAAATAAAAAAATCATAATATAATAGAATCATAGAACGGTTTTGGTTGGAAGAGACGTTAAAATCATCTAGTTTTAATCCCCCTGCCATGGCCAGGGACACCTTCATTAAACCAGGCTGCTCAAAGTCCCATCTTGAACACTGCCAGAGATGGGGCATTCACAACTTGCCTCATCACCCTCACAGTTAAATGAATGTCTTCCTAATAGCTAATCTAAGTCTACCCTCTTTCAGTTTAAAGCCCTTAACCCTCATGCTGTTACTGCTCACCCTTGTAAAAAGTCGCTCTCCAGCTCTCTTGCAGCCTCCTTTAGGTTTTGGAAGACTGATAGAAGATCTGCCTGGAGATTTCTCTTCTCCAGAGAGTTGAGACACCAACTGTCCCAGCATGTCTTCATAGGGAAAGTGATCCAGCCCTCTGATCATCTTCTGCCCCCTGTCCAGGAGAGAAGGGGTGAGAGAGAAACTAGATGGGCATTTAAGCACCAGACAGGGTCAATCCACTGCAGGAAGCCAGTCATTTGTTTTATTACCCTGAAAAGTGTTAATTCATCAGGTATCTCTTGTATAGCACTGTTCTGCAAAATTTCTGATATATGTTTCGTTCTGTCTCCACTTCCATGTTTTGTTTTTTGTGTTTTGAAAATTAAAATACTTAAATGCAATCATTCACATAAATCTGTTAATAATCATCTAGCACTTCATCACTTCTTCTGTGGCAGCATTGTTTCATATCTTTTCCCTTACACTTTTTTGCCATACAATATTTCATTAGTCACAAAGGGATGAAGAAGTTAAAGAATCTATCCCCAACTCCCTTTCAGAATCTGTCAAAAGTATTTTTTTAGATAATCATCTTTCAATTTATTACTTCTTTCATTTTTATTCTCTGTATTATTAGACTCCTGCATCATAAGAATCTATCATGTGGTCTGTCACTTGGTCACTTTGGCACAGATCTTGACAGTTTAGATTTGAACTGACTTTAGGTTTCTAACATTTCTTATTTTTCAATAGCTCCTTCATTATTCCATACAACTTTTCTTGTTAATATATCATTTCACTAATTTTGGCACTCTTCTCAGTATCTCCTAAATGTTTTGATTCAATATCTACTCTATATTTTTTTTGTTGAAAGGGAGCACAACACATATTATGTGATGTTACATGGTTTATTCATATTGCTCTTTCTATGCTCAGTACAGATTTTCCTAAATATGGTGGGTATATTTTGAGTCACCAGCATATTCCAGAACATGTACTAATCTGTCATCTTGAATCTTATCAAAATCAATAAACACAGATATTTCTCTAAGTACTTAATTAGCAAAGACATTATGACAGCAATTTGATATATAGTTGGGAAAGCATATGAGGCTGAGGCACATACAGTCTATTTTCCTTGTAAATTATACTTTAGATCACCAGTGTGGAAAATATAATTTCACACTTGATGTGCTACTTTGGGGAAAAGAACATTAAGATCCACATTTCCTTCCCAACCTTCACCATCCAGGACTCATCTGACACGTTACCATAAGTATGGTAATGTAGTATGTACTGCAGTGGAGCTTCACAGGTATGCTAAAAAGCCTAATTTTCTCATCTGTGAGTCTATCTGCCATGTCATGTTGTCTTTTCTTTTGAGAACTAGAATGTTGATGATATTTATTTCCTTATTCCTTTACTGCTGTAATATTTTTTTCAGCTTATTTGTTGAACATTGTTTATAAGATCAGGTCAGCACAAAGCAGAAATGTGGGTAGTAAGAAGAGGAACGATAAGTTTTATTTGGATATGAAGAATTTCTGGGGTGAAGGGTTCAGAAAGGGACTCCATTAATTAATAATGAGATTAAGTCCTTTAAAAAGACAGCTCTTTTGAGAGAGAAAATCTGATTAGAATTAATCCTTTCTTTGAGGTGTGGAATTGCCACTTCCTAGTGTAAAAGGAATTAATCTGGCAAGACTTCACTGTAGATGTAAATGTTGTACAGCTGAAGAATTGTGTGTGTAGATGTGCAGCACAACTATCTCTACTGGGGGAATTCTGACAGCTGTCAAAAACTCTTCAGCCATTGTCAAATGACTCTGTCAATCCCATTACTTAACTTTTTACATGCCGAGGGAACACTACAAGCTTCAAGCAAAGTAAAAGGTAAAGTCTGAGAACCTATCACAGACTGTTTGTAATAGTGGTTTTATCAAATTAATATACAAAACTCATTTTTAGAAGTAAACCAAATGCAGACAAATCCAACACATTATTCAAAACAACCAGGAATAATCTTTGCAAGTTATAAATTGTCTTTCAAAATCTTGGTAGCTAACCTGTTAGTTTCATATAGGCCATAAATGATGTCAGTTTGGGTAACAAAGAACCATTTAGCCAATGTTAGGATTAAGTAGTGCAACACACTGAGAAATGTCTGAAATGATGTAAATTTAAGCACTGATAGTAGAATAGAGGCTTGAACTGTGTCAAAGTTAATTTAGTAAGTTAAAGAAATAATGAATGCCAACAGTGCAGAGCCTTAGTATTAAGCAGTAAGAAAGGAAAAGAAACAGATAGGCCATTCTAGAGACCTGAATTCCAGAAGTCCATTTAAACTAGATTAAGCCAGTAGGAAACTTCTGCTTTGAATTTTAAAATGTCACAATGAACACAAAATGGAAAACATTTTCTATCATGTTCATTGCAACCTGTGATTCATTTCCCAGTAGAAACATGAAAAATTATCTGCTATAGCCAAATACTCATATAAAAGGGAATTTTGATGGGGTCTGCATATCTATATTTCATCTATTAATAAAGAAATTAAAGGTTAATGAAACTATGTGAACAATGTATAATGCTGAATAAGGTCACGAGGCCTTTTCCATTTCTGCTTGAGGCCCAAAGTAACATTAAGATACTCACAGTATTTTCAAGCTTTATAAATGTTATATCATTAGCTATTCTCTCTCTGAAGAAAGAAAAACTGATAATCTTCAGAAGTGAATATAGAAATAATACAATATTAAATAATGCTTAATTTGAGAAATGATTTAATATTCAGTTAGTTCTGAAATTACATAATTTCTGATAAGTATGCTATATTCTGTAAAAAAAGGAAACGCCGTGCTTAGAAGACAAAAAACTGAACTATCCTATTTTTATAATATTTCTATATTAGCATCTGTCTAGAGTTTGCCAATATCAACTGTAGTACTATATATATTATTTAATGATACATAACAAAGTGAACAAAGCCTGGAATCCTTAATGAGTGCAAATGGAAGTAACTGAAGTTCATTCTCAACATAATTATAAGTACAGTATTTGCCAAAAGAAATTGAAAGTGTGAGCTTAAGCAAAAATGATTCATTCACTTTCCTGTCATGCAAGAGTCAGAGGATAGTGTATGGATAAATGAGGCAAAGTACACCACTGAAATTGAAAGACTAACAGAGGTTTGAGAGTGTTAAAAGAAGTCATGCTTGCAAAAATTTCTCTAAAATATGATGCATTATTTTCTTTGAAACACTTTCCAAAGATAAAGTGCTGTCCCTGGAGAAAAATTTCAATTAAAAAGGAAAACAACTATTATAGAGATTACTATAGGAGAATATATGGAGTTTATTGCAAGTCTGTTTATTCTCAGCCCTCAATTGTCTTTCAACAAGATGAATTAAGATTATATGGCAGATGTACTGAAAATGAATTATGCATTCCTTATAAAACATCCACATCTAATCTTCCTTATTTATAGGTGAGCATATAATCACAAAGTCGTCACAAAGTCAGAGAAACACAAAATGAGAGAATAGTTGACACCAGCTTCCTCTGGAGTAAGGGACTTCCAGCCTGTCTGCTCAACCCACTTACCCAGGACAGTATTCAGGTGGCTTTTGAGTATCCCCAAGGTGGGAGACCACCAACATTCTCGGCACCCTGTGCCAGTGTTCAGTCACTCTAACAGTAAAAGCATTTTCTGGTATTTAGATGGTACTCTCTGTGTTTCAGTTTGTGTCTGTTGCCTCTTGCCTTGCCACTGGGCACTAAGAAAAGTCTGTCTTGGTCATCTTTACTCTCTCCATTCAAGTATTTTTACATTGTTAAGAACGTTTCTTAGCCTTCTATTTAGATTAAAGATAGCCAGCTCTTTTAGTGTTTCTTCACAGGATAAATACTCCAGTTCCTTGACCATCTTCGTGTACTTTCACTGGACTCTCTTCAGGATGTCTGTGCCTCTTGCACTGAGGAGCCTAGAACTGGATTGAAGACACAAAATGCTGTCCCACCACCACTGAGGAAAGGGAAAGGATCATTTTCCTCAACCTGCTGGCAATCCTTTGTTTAATGTTGCTGAGGGTTCCAACATTTTTAGGCTTTCTTTTTGTGTTCAAGTTTTGCAAAGAGCTCTTTTCTCATCTGTATCTCTTGGATTGATTGCTTTTGAGCTTGGAACAGGGGACTATTGAACATCAACCAACTTTCTTGGGCCCCTCTCCATGACAGAGCCTTATCCCGTGGGATTCTTTCAAGTACATTTCTGAAGAGCAAAAAATCTGCTCTCCTGAAGTCCAGGGTTGTGATCTTGCATTTTGCCAGGCTCTCTCCTCTCAGGCTCCTTAACTCTTTCATCTCGTTGTTACTGCACTCAATGGTGCCTTTAAATTTAGCTCTCCAATAAGCCCTCCCTTGTTAATGAATGTGAGGTCCAGCAGAGCATCTCTCCTTATTGGGTCCTCAGTCACTAATAGTGGAATTAGCATAAGATTCTCTTGCAATTTTCCTATACAAAATACTTTTGAAATCCAATATACTAAAAAAACCCAAAATTATCTTGTTCACATGTATCACCAAAAGATTTTCTGTGGTAAAATTTTTAATTTGATTGCTCTGATAGGTTAGAGAAGAATTTTTCCCCATAAAGAGATTATCACATTTGTTTGTAAACTTATAAATATTATGCTTAATTAAAACAACAACAACAAAAAGAAAACTTATCTGTTTTTTTTTTTGTTTTGTTTGGTTGTTTGTTTTTGTTTTTTTTTTCCTGATCTGCCTTTGTAAAAGAAGAAAGGGAACTGGTTGAGTTGAATTTATTAATGTATCTATTATTTACACTTTTCCACTTTAAGTTCCCCAAATGTTCTCTGTTTGTGGTTTGAAAAACCCGCATATTAAATTCCTAGTCAAAGTTCAAGAACTTGTAAAAAACCTGAAAAATTCCTTTTGTTTTGTCTTGATGTAAAACTCTTGGAATCAATAGGTGTTGTGCCACTGTCTCTTCTGGACCATAGGTCAAGTCCTTAGGGGGGAGGTGTGAAGAAAATTAATTTATAAAACATTTTGAAGATATGTAATTTTTTTCTATGCTTGTCATGGATAATTTGAGTAAAGCTCAGTTGCACTTGATTGCATGAAAGACTATTTCTTCTTTAATGGCCCAGGTAAGAGGAGAGAGTCAAGGATCTAGGACTCTTTAGCCCGGAAAAGGGAAGTCTTGAAGAAGATCTAACAGCAATTTTTTGAAACTGCAGAGTAGATTGCCAAGAAGAGAGAACAAGGTTCTTTAGTGAGGGGTACAGTAAGAAAGTTAGAAACTGGACATCAATTGGAATGCAAGAGGATTGACTATGTGAACAATGAAGCTTGGAAATGAGTTCTACTTACAGATTATTTAGCATCTGTCCTTGGAGATCTTAAAATTCTAGTTGGACAAAACCCTGAGCAACTGCTCAGAATTCAGTGTTCACCCTATTTTGAGCTGGTGGCTGGTCTACATGCCCTCTGAGATCTCTTCTAACCTGAATAACTTCACGACTCAGATTTCTGCCGAATGCACTGGATCTTTATGGCATTTCCCATTACCATACCTTTAAAGTGAGAATTGAGATGTTCACATACACACACAAACATACATAGATTAATTCTCACTGGTGCCTTAATGATGATATCACCTATGATTTACCAAAAATATATCTCAAAAATGAAAAAATGCACAATTTCAAATTTCCCCATGTTAACCTTCTGTTTGCACCCACCCCTACATAATAAAACACAAATCAAAAACCTGACATTAAGAAGTTATTCACAATTTTGTCATCATAATGACCAGAATTTTCTCTGAAAATCAAAAATTGTCAAAAATGGAATTATTTCAGTGACTTATAAATTAATAATTTCTTTATTTTACTTCTGCATTAAATGTAATTTAAACATTGAATGTTGCCTTTTCAGGTAAGGATTCAGAAAACTTGATACTTCCAGCTGCAGAACATGATAGGACAAAACCAACATTACTGAACAACCATGAAACATATATTTGCAAAAAACATTTCTAGAGGAACTTATCTAATAACAGCTGCTTTTCAGTCATCTTCACTTTTACCCTCTGAAGATGTGGCTTATGACTTATGATATGCTTGTTAAATGTAAGAACCTAAGCTATTTAACCAAATAAATTAAATTCCTTTTCTGTGAAAATAAAAAAAGAACCCTAAATGTTTGAAGCTTCAAATTGTCTTAGATGTGACCTCATATAATTAAATGCAAGAAAAAGTTATGAGATCTTATAGTTTTAAGACTTATTAATAAAATCTAAAATAGTTTAATACTTGTATTACAGAACCAGGTATAGATGTGGGTTTTTTTGATTTGAATTCTAGATAATCTTGCTGTGAGTGCTCAGTCATGGTGAGTGTTCAAAAACTATTTTATGCCATAAGCTTAAAAATCTGTTACAATATCATTCAGTCATTTGTTGAACTAATTGAGAAACACCCGAATCATCTATCCAACTGAAAATAAATTGTGAGAGGGTACCTTTTCTTTCAAGACGGAACTTTAGATAGACAAGTGCTAGAGTTTTTTATCTTTTAATAAGCTTGGAAATTTTGATTATATAGCATAATCATACAATTTAATGACAAAATCTGAAGCCTTAAATCATAAATTATTGTACTGTCATTGCTTGTAATGTCAATGGGAGCAATTATGGGAAGAGGAGTAAATTCATGTAGGTGAAGTTCTCAGCATCTGTCTTTTAAACCTATGGAAAATACTACAAAGTATTTGCAAGACCTGGCCCTTAGTTCCAGTAATATGAAATGTGAAGAGTCAGCAATTCCTGATATGTTTCTAATATTTAATTCTAAGGATGAAAGACATTGCATGACAGCCATTGTGGGCATAAAGTTTAAATATTTTGCATAGGATATGGTGGTGCATAATTTAGAAAGGGATTTCTTTTTTTTTCTATTTGCTTACTTAGTTTTCTTTAGAAACATAAATTCAGTATTTTCTGACTCTAAGGAGGAGATTTTTCTTTATTCCTTTTATATTTTCAAAAGTTCATTGATAGCCAGTGGTTTATTAAATCTTTAATAAATAACATTATAGCTTATCTCTATAAGCTCAAATCAATATAATGCTGTGAGGATAACGTCATTGTCGACCTTTATGTTTCATCTCATTTTATTAAACTTAGATAACTTAGTAGCTCTTCATTCAAAGTCTGAAAAACAGATTATAAAATGAGCATTTAAAATTTTCTCTTGGAGTAAAATAGCTCCAAGGATGGAAAAAGCCAGTGTCTGCTTGCAACTTCATCTCTTTAAAAATACCTAAACTGAGTACACGAAAGTATAAATAAACAAAATTTTAAAAATTATGTGTATATACAATTTTACTCTACACATATGTAAATCCCTTGCCCGCATTTGTCTCACATGCATGGCACCAAGCACCCAAAATTTTTAAAATTTTTAGAAATATCTGTTACTGTGTATATTAAAATGAAGTGTAATTATGGGTCTTCCACTCCGATAAGGACTTGTTGCTACAGAAATGTGGATAAAGGCCAGTAAATACTTGATTAAATATTTATTAAAAGAGGAGCCTATCATGCCATTATTATTTGATTTCTACTCAGGCCAAAATTAGGGCTTGGAGAAATACCTGGCTATGGAATACCTATTTTCTGGTTCACTCCAGAATCTCCTGCAAATATTTACAATCTCAAAACTATTGGTGCAGCCTGGTGTCCACTCAGCTGCTATCTTCCAAGGCTATGCTCTATATTCTTGAGGAGATTATTAGTCTATATTAAAACATTTGCATATACACATTAGTTTGGAAATGATATTATTACAGTGTTCGAAAAATTAACGCCTCTGTTCTCAGTAGTGTAGAATTGAACTTTGCAATATTTTGGATGTTACCCCTAATACTGAACTCCATTATTACTTGGTCTTCAGTAAACCAAACATAAAAGTTAAAATAGGAGAATCTTATTCAAATCATCAAAAGTAACTCTTTCTACAACTGATATGATAATTTCCCCATCTACGAGTACAATTACTTTTGTCTAATTAGTAACAGGTGAGGATCATCCATCACTTAATTGACCATTGTCTCCTCTTCTGCATGTCCTGTTCCATCCAAGCACGTCCTCTGGAACATCATTTCACAATAACTTCCAATGCTGCCAGCCTTTGAATAGTTTTTTGATAACATCTTATGGGCTAATAAAACAGTTGAAGAAAATACTGTCTAGACCACAATAGGCTACAAAATTTTAGCCAGAAGTTTCTACTCTGTACAGGCAAGTGGAATATGTGCACTTTAGAAGTCCCCAGGTCTTAGGTTCAGACATCATTACATAGGGGAGAAACCGGAAAAAAATAAACAAGTTAACAACTTGGTATAAAATGCGTTTTCAAGACAGTCAGAGGGTGCCAAACAACAGCAGGTGACAGTATTTGGAACAAATTCAGTGTACTTTACATTAGCACCTACATTCTGGGGGTTTCTCCAGTAATTTTTACTCAACTGCTGCCTGTGAAGAAGTACTTATGCAGTACTCTGCAGAAGGGCTGCTTGCAAGAAAGGAAGCTCTAGCACAGGCTCTACAAAGACTTCCTTGAGACAAAAGGTCCATGATCCTCCTAAACACTCAAGGTGAGGTATAAATGAGAATAAAAAGGTAAATAACAAGAAAGGAAAGAAGTCTAAGCAAACGATAAAACTGGTACTGTCCAGTGATAGATGGAAGTCCAGAAATGCACCTTCTAAAACCCGGGACTGGTGTTTAGTGCGAACAAATTTCATACTTCAATTTTCAAGAGTCTGACAATAATATTATCCTACAGCCTCCTCTGGCTTCCAAAGGCTTGTCCCATAATAAACTCCTCCTTTGCTGTTCCCAGCCAAAGCTGAGGCAGAAATCTATGTAAGATGAATGGGAGGGGAAGCAAAGGTCAAAGGAAGATATTTTAATTCAAATTTTTGCTTTTTGAAACTAGCCATTATATAACTTGGTAGTTTTGTCTGTCCTAGGCTTTGGCATTAGGGTGTTTGTTTAATTTTTATATTTCCTGTGATAATTTTATCAAGTAAAGCAAATGTTTAGGAGATAAAATATATTGCTGGAAAATATTTTTATTAATATGGAATCAATTATTGTCTTAATTGTTTTGGTAAAATCAAAATGATCTACAGAAATTATTATGAATGATTAAGTCAGTTTATTTATTACAGCATAATCATGAGCAGAATTCGTTGCTGTTCAGCATTATATAGAGCAAGATTCCATATAAAATGTTTTATAAAATGAATTTGCACATACACTAGGGAAGTATCATTTCTAGAGATGAAACAGCAGACAAAAAATTTAGTCTGTTTCCAAAAGGTGAATTTTCCCCTCTAAAAGAAAGGTGACTTAGGCTGTTTTAAATTAACACCATAGCATCCTTTATAATGGCAAGTATGAGAATAACAAAGGACAGAAAACTGCAGAACTGATCGATTTAAATCTCTATATTGGCTTTGCCTAAGGTTTTGGTAGTGTTGGGGCTACAAGGGATGGCTTCTGTGAGAAGCTGCCAGAAGCTTCCCCCATATCTGTCAGAGCCAATGCCAGGGCTGGACACATCCTGGCCAATGCCAAGCCCATCAGTGATGGTGGCAGCACCTCTGGAATAACAACATTTAAGAAGGGGGTAAAAAGGTATTGCACAGAAGTAATTTCATCTGGAGAACAAAGGAGTTAGAATATGTGAAAGAAACAGCTCTGCAGACCGAGGGCCAGTGCAGAAGGAGGGACAGGAGGTGCTCCAGGTGCTGGCGCAGAGATTGCCCTGCAGCCCCTGGTGCCGCCCGTGGTGAGGCAGCTGTGCCCCTGCAGCCCAGGGAGGGCCCTGTGCTGGAGCAGAGATCCACCTGCAGCCCAGGGAGGCCCGTGGGGGAGCAGAGATCCACCCGCAGCCCAGGGAGGGCCATGGGGGAGCAGAGATCCACCTGCAGCCCAGGGAGGCCCAGGGGGGAGCAGAGATCCACCCGCAGCCCAGGGAGGATGCAACATTCGAGCGTGTGGATTCCTGAAGAAGAATGTGACCCCATGGGAAGCCCATGTTCGAGCAGGCTCCTGGCAGGACCTGTGGCCCCATGGAGAGGGGAGCCCACACTGGAGCAGGTTTGCTGGCAGGCCTTGTGACCCCGGGGGGGACCCACACAGGAGCAGCCTGTTCCCGAGGCACTGCATCCTGTGGAATGAACCCATGCTGGAGCAGTTTGTGAAGAACTGTAGCCCGTAGGAAGGACTCACGTTGGAGCAGTGTGTGGAGGACACTCTTCTTTAGGAGGGACCCCCCACTGAAGCAAGGGAAGAGTGTCCTCCCCCTGAAGAGAAAGGAATGGCAGAGAATGTGGTCCTGAACTGACCACAGTCCCTCTTCTCTGTCCCCATACACCACTGTGAGGGAGGAGGCAGAAAAATCAGGAGTGAACTAGAATCCACAAAGAAGGGCAGGGGGAGAAAATTTATTTTTTATTTCTCATTTTCCTATTCTGATTTCATTGATAAGACATAGAATCCATTTTTCCTCAACTGGAGTCTGCTTTGCCCATGACAGTCACTGCTGAGTGATCTCTCCCTGCCCTTATCTTGACCCACAAGCCTTTCATTTATTTTCTCCCACATCCCCAGCTGAGGAGGACAGTGATAGAGCAGCACTAGGTGGGCCCCTGCCATCTGACCAGGGTCAACTCACCATAACCTTAAAAAACTGCTAGGCTCCAGTAAATATTGCAATACTTGTATTCCAGAAGCTTACAGTATGAAATTTCAACAAAGTTCCCAGAGAGATAATTGCTAACAGAGAAATCTTTGCACAGTTCACTGTGAGAAAAATTTCATTAAAACAGATGTTTTAATGTGTTGAGTCACAGGTAGTTACATACATATTTTCCTCAGTCTGTGAAAATAATGTTAAAGAAATACTCTACCATCTGTGTGTAATATTAGGGTTTTATAAATATAAAAATGAGAAAGAAAAGGCTAGTTCACCTTCACCATTTCAGATGGCCTATAAAGAGGGCTTAATATATTTTGTTCTGTCCTTTTAGAATGACCTTACGTTTTGGGCTGGCCATCTACTCCATTTCCACAGATAAGGTTACTGGAATTTTATTATTTTTAAAATGAAGGAAGAAAAAAAAGAGATTTTACAGACCTTTCAGCAGTCTTGGCAAAGACATCAATCTAACCTGAATTCTTTCCTACTTTACAATTTGTGTTACCTGTGTTTCCCTCATAGCTCAATGTTAAAACTCCTCTTGGATTTCTGGATCAGGCTTTGAATGATTTTCAGGCATAATGTTATACAAAGGCTGCTAAAAATATGAATAATATATGTCTACTACTTCAACTCTGTAGGCCACATTTGAGATACATAAATACTATTTTTATATGATTTTTCTTAGATTGAGCTATGAACAGTTACTAGTGAGCATATTTTAAGACTAGTTGAATTTTATATGGTCAACAGTAGTATTTCTGCAGAGATATAATGAAGATTTCAGTCCCTATATCCAAAATCTTTATTTTACACATTTTTAGGAGTTTTATGGTCTAGAATATTTCATGGTTCAGTAGGGGCCTAAATGCAGTAGACATCTTTACAGTGATTTTAATGAGCTTTGGGTCAACTTTACTATATTCTGGGAAAACAGAGTATTCCTGAGTGACAACACAAATTTGGATTTTGAGTAAAAGTAGATATTCAAAGAAGTTAAGGACAAAAGAGATTATTATGATAATTTAATTTTCTGTTCCATATAACACAGACTATAAGATCACACACAAATTCCTACATCAAACTATGTGGGAATTAATGAGCATAACTAGTGTAAAAGAGGATTATAAAAGGGATTGTGGAGCAAATGAAAGCAGACAGAGAGAAATCAAATTGTTATGAGGTGGTAAAAATGCACCTCCTCAAATGGTCCTCCTCACAAGGAAGGAATTTTACCTGCATTCCAGATAAAATTTTTGTTAGCAGCTGTGGCAGCCTCTAGACTATGCACATACACACTCCTAGTTGTTCTCTCATCTACCTCTCCTCAGTATGGGACTAGGAATCATCATAAACATCCCAGAAAGTACCATGACAGTGGTCCAGATTTGTTTGGATGGGAAAATTTAGGTGTTTTTGTCTCTTACAGTATCTCAAGTATTAACCCATAAGGCAGAAGCAATAATTTGATACTTTAGAGCACCCCCCTCAGCTGAATATTTTCCAGTACCTAAAGTATGAGATGTGGTGTTGAGGAACCTGAGAAAAGGCAAGGACACAAATAGCAGGATTACAACCCTAATTATCAGGAGAAAAAACTTTCACCTGTTCAGATATCTGCATGGAAGAGGCCTGTGAGATATACTTCTGGAAGTGAGCCCAAGAGAGCTGGCTAATTTTAAAGGATGATCTCCATTAAGTTTAAGAATGAACAATTCTGAAGCCCACAAAAAAACAGAAAGGCAGCAGGAGGTGTGCATGGCCAAGCAAGGAGCTGCTGACACAACCCTGAAGAGATATATAAGCAGGAGCAGGGTCAGCTCATACAGTCAGCAGTCAGGGGCAGTGTCAAAATTGTCACCTCCAAGACATTATGTGTCTTCACAAAAAATCCACAACACAGCTATAGAGCCATGAGACTGCATCTTATTTTTTCTGTTTTTGTGGTCACTATGCTACGCTATGCTTTGATGCCATAACTGTTCCAAAGCCCTTGCAAAGGGTACAATCACCACCAGAGCCAGGGTGCAGTATTTGCAAGCAGAAAGTCTTTTAGGTGGAGTAACATCACAGTAAATATTTCTTTTGTCTCTTCCAGACACTTTACCTTTCTCCTGAATGTCTAGATCAGACACTACTGACTAAGCTTGAGGAGGCTAAATGACTCAAATCTTCCTAGAAATAAATTTTATTTTAGTTTTCATAATCGTCAATGACACAAGGTGATGGGCAAACATCCTCCTCCCCTCTGGTAGCCTGGTCACCACCTGTGTCTTTCCCCACTCAGACATGAGGTTGTGGTACTTACAAAAAGTTGTGGGATAACTCTCAACCTCAGCACATTTGTGATCAGCAGTGACACTGATGGGGAATGCTATTCTTAGCCTTGTGCATCTTTCTTGTATTTCCTGGAGAGTGGGGAAAATAAAGTTTTCATTTATCTTCTTGTATGTCCTTGTCATGGAGAATAATTGCTGATATTCAAATAGCTTTTCAAATAGCCAAGAACATTCTGATTTTCAGATCAACTATCTCATTATAACACAGTTATATACATATCAAGTCCTGTAACTTACTCAAAGAAATATAAAGAAACAAATACACTACAAGATCCTATTTTTCTCTACACAAAACAAAATGGTTTTTCTCAGACAAAAGCAATTTAAGCTTACTTATGTTAAATAAAGTAGATAGTATTCTGGACTTGAAAAAGAAATGCCCTACTGTTTCTTTAAAAGTGTATGGTCCTGATATTAAGGTCTAAGGACTGTCTTTGACATGACTGAAACCACTTATATATTTGAAATTTTGGCCTCAGTAGAATAGTTGCTATTCCATCACATTTAATATGAACTGCTTGGACTACTGTGACTCAGTGATGAGTATAGTCACAAGATAGCTAAATTTAAATTATAACAATTTCAGGTTAGTTTGGATCAGATTGTACATTTCTCCAATATGATTGCTTTTTTTCCCCAGTGAAAATCGTATGTAATTTTATATTGTGCATAAATTCCATCATGATTTATGGCTTCCCTGCCTTCCCAAAAAGATATGCTTCTCCTTTTCTTGCACAACCAGAAGTGTGCCTGAGCCACCTGTGATTTCATGGATGGCAGAGCATTGATTTTGCAAAACGGACAGGGACATAACTTTGAATTACTCTAAGATTTCAGCTAACTGTGTGAAGAAAATGGTTCCTTAACTGGCATTTCTTCAAATGCCATCAGGTTTTTTGTTTAATACAATAGCATTTAGTAGCAGCTCTACTTACAAGATGTATGTAGCAGCATCCAAAGTTGAGTTAAACATCGCATTATTGATAGGAGTAACTAAGAGCATGAAGCTCAAATCAGAGTAGCTGGTGAGTAGGTGACATGGTTTGGGATCCAGGGGTTTGTGCAACCTTGGGAGCAGCTGGAGAGACCAAAGTGACCAAGGCTTCCCCAGCTCTGTGTGTGTGTGTGTGTGCTCCTGTGTGTGTGTGATTGGCGAACAGAATGGTCCCAGCAACTGAAGCAGGGCTGCAGCCTCGGAGTTCTCCTGTCCGTGTGCCCGAGGCTGGGAAGGCTGGGATCCAGAGGCCAGCTACTGGGCAGTGTCTGAGCCCAGCTACTCCAGAAATTCATGAGATATAAACATATACTCACATATGAAAGTATAAAAATATATAAATATATGTACATATAGCTATATGTCTTTACATATAGATATCTAGATATATAGATAGAAACATCTATATATTTATTGTCTATCTAATGTATTAATATATATCTATCTTCATACCTTACATTCATATTTTATATATATCTCTATCTCTCTATATATCTATATATATCTATATATCTCTATCTATATATAGAGAGAGATATAGAGAGAGATATAGATATATAGATATATATGTAGATAGACAGATGGGTTTTTCTTCCTCACAAAAGGACCAGTCAGAGAGGGGAGCAGAATATGATCATTTGTGCTGTCTGTTTTTTCTGAGTGCTCTATGTATCTGCCTGTGTTTTCTGTGCAGCCAGTCATGTATATATGTTCATATATACATTGTGTATACGTGTGCTCTACACACTTAGCCTTTCTACAGCTTCAACCTGGCTGCACAGAGAAAAATGAAGGTTTACAGGACAGCAAGAGTTTTGAAATGATATTTATACAAACATTTTAACTTAAAATTGCCTTAATGAAATATTTGTAAAAACATTTATTGTGCCTCAACAGATCTTGCTAATACAGAAATTATGTTATTATGAGGATGTAAAATAGACTATTTGCATTATGCAGGAGAACTGATTTAAATTCTATTTATTCGAAACTTCCTATAGTTTATAAGTTTTTAAAAGCAAGAAAGAATATAAATTCTACAACTAATTCTTAGTTTCTGTTAAAGTCAAACTGTGAATTCCTATTACAATTTTCACGTTATCACTCAAAACTGAACAGTAAAATCAGTAAGAAATTACAAAATAAGAGCTATATAATCCAACTGTAATTTGATGATCAATGTCTTTAAGATGCATATGTGAGTTGAAAGTTAAGAGTGGTGAAAAGCTGAAGGAAGATAATTATTCCATTGCCTAAAATGTGCCCAGTGACAATTCTTTCTTGTTTGCTGTTTTGAAGCTGATGAAGACCCTGATCCTCTAAAACAGATGAAAGTGACAATTCACTTTGTACAAATACATATCTGACCATACCAGGAAAGAACATTTTATTTTTTTTTTTTTCCTTTTGTTTGCAACTACTACTCCAACAACTTTTGGAGAAAACTCTTTTCCGATGAACTTAGAACAGGTGTTTTAATTATTTTAAAATATTAATGAACTCAAAATTATGCTATTTAAATATGGATTCTGGGTCAAGGACCCCACAGACAAGGTGGAAAGGAGGGCAGCCACAAGTGACAGTACATCAGAAAGGGGCACAGCCACAGCAATATGGAAATTGCTGTAGTGACAGGCACACGTGTAAACCACTGCAGGCGAGCCTTGAATTATGCAGGTGGGAGCATATGACATTAAAAAAAAAAAAAAAAAAAGTTGAAAAGCATCAAAGGTTTTTGGGTTTGCTAATAAAAACTTTTTAGCATTTAAAAGTTGGGAACTGTTCAAGGGTTCATAATTAAGAATGAAATAAGAGTATTTTTTTTGAAAATATGCTGAATTTTTATCTCTTTAACTTCTAACACCTTGAAAAAGGGTAAGGCAAAAAAAAAAGCTCCTCAAAATATTCTTGATGTAATTTTGACCAGAGCAACCTGGAACTTTGTTCATACCTTGGTTAAAATTCATGTATAAGTGGCATGTTACCCTGCTCTTTGGGAAAGGGAAAGGGAAAGGGAAAGGGAAAGTATCAAGTCATGTTTCACATAGATTCTTGCTATATGTTTGTTGCCAGATTTAAAAATAAAACACATTTCTAGGACTGAAATTGCAGTTTTGCTGAGTTTGCATTTTCTACTCATATAACCACTGAACTAAAAAGTAATAAACCATTGCTATAATTACCTCTCCATATTACATATATGTATTGATTTTACTAATAATTCCTGTAATTGCATTTTAAAAAATGGAAAATTTGTAATGAAATAAAATAGTTTTCAGTGTTGTTGGCACTGTAAAGAAAGTCGTAAGTGTGTCCAAACAAATTCTGCATTCATTCTGTTATTTGTAGATTATTTTTAAAAAGAATATGCAATATTCATTGGCTAAGGCAAAGAAAATCATCCTGGAAATGCATAAGATTTACTGTTTTCCTGAAGACATCCTAAGTCTTCATTAAACATTGACACCATTCCTACTGGTTTAAATAGTATTTTGCCTTAAATCCTGCCTGTATTATCTCACTTTGTACTGGCGCATGGATTCAGTAAGGAGATGTAAATGACTAGGAGACACTTCTTTGTACTGCCTTATATCCAACAATATTTGACCCTAGCTTTTCTCTAATAGTATCTTGATCAATGTAGTGAATCAAGTATGTTCTAGGTCAGAGTTTTATTACAGTCTGAGGCAGCAATGTCACCTACTAAAGGAGAAAAACCTCTTCCTCCACTCTTTACATTTTTGCTGCCATCAGAGTCCTGAACCATGGCCTTTCTGCCCAATATTTACCACATACTCTTCAAAACCCTGAAAGCTCTTCCTTTTGAACCATTGCTGAACAACATATATGTTTAATTGATTAAAAAACCCTAATGAACATGAGGAACACAACATTGCTGAGTTGATAAAGGAAAGGGGATGTTTTTTCTCACAGCACAAATCCCACTGCTGCCATTACAATGGAAACTTGATATCTGCAGTAAATTTTTTATTATTTAATTTTTAATTCCAGCTTTTTTGTGATTGGCAGTGCTACTGGTCTTTCATTTATAAGTGTTAAAACATGTTGACAATAGTTGCCCTGGTTGTTGGCTGGAGAGCATGTCAACACGTGTTGTTTATCTCATAGCAGCAAGATGCCAAGGCAACTGTTGTCCTAATTCTTCTGGAAATCTCTAGGTTCTCTCCTGCTTATCCGAATGCTCTGTGAATCCAGGTCACTCAGTTTTGGGTTTGTTTGGTTGGTTGGTTTTGGTTTTGTTGTTTTTTTTTTTTTCTTTAAAAAACTGTTTGCCCAATCTTACAACTTGCTCTATGATTAGTTTGGATATGGGAAATTCCCAGTAGTTCTCTTTTTTCCTTTCTTTGTTATATAAACTTTAAAAACCTCTCAGAAAGGGGAGGTTTTCACTATTCTTCACAGTAAACCTTCACTGTTAAAAATGAAGTCTTTCAAAGGATCCAAACTGGCATTTCTGGAAAGTGATATTTTCAGTTCCACTGAATAATATATGGAGGACTTTGGATTGTGTTCTCTGTCAGTAAAAAGCATCCTTGTCCAGGTGAGAATGTCTCTATTAGGCAGTTCAGTCAGGAAGACTAACAGAAATGTTAGTCAGAAGAGAATCCTGGAGGTTTTTCAGACCAGACTCTTAGCTGAATTTATTGCTAGCACTAGGTGAAATCAGTCAGTTTTCTCTAGCCAAGGTTTGAAAACTTGAAAAGATGGAGATAACCTATTCTAGAAAGGCATTAGCCTAGTGATTTCCATTTAACTAAAAACTTTTTCCTAAAGTAGAAAGATTTATTCTAGAAGACAGCAAGACAAGAACTTCTTAGTGATGATGATTTTGTAATATCCATGTGTGTCAAACTGCTTCATATAAATTATACATCTCCAACATAGTCAGTGTGTTCTTCATTCAAAGCTAATTACAGGGAAAGAAATATTTGTATATTACTTTATCATACCTCAATGGCTAGATGACACAATTCTATTTGCCCTCAATGGAAAAATGTTTCATTTATTAACTTAGCAGCACTGAATATTTATACCAAGTTTGTAATAATAACTGTTATTCAAGTTACTACAGATTTCCCACACTGAGAAATGTGTAATAATTAACTTGGGGATTTATCTGGTATCTGGATGCTTCGACCTAATTGTTTCTCTGTCTGATGAATTCTAGTACTTATTCAAGAAACAGATGGGATGCCAGTAGGGGTTAGGGGTCAAAATCCTATATTAAACACATCTAAAATTTTTAGATAATGTACTGAACTCTGTTGTGGTCTGCTGAAGGATCAAGTCTTTTTCTCTGAAAAAAAGTAGTCCTCTAATGCTGATATATATTTCCAGATTATTTAACTTGCAAAATTTCATGGGAAAGAGCTTACATGATGAAATATAATGAAGTCACTTTCTTTCTGGAATCTGTTTTTGTCATTAATGTCTTCAAACATGACACAAACATTGATTTTATGAGGTGCTAAAGGCCATTTACATTAAGTATTCCACAAGAAAATACTCTCTAAAAAAATAAATTTGGAAAATTTGGAAAATTTCTTCACCTCCTTTGTTGCCTTATTAAGGAAAACCAGTAATATAAGCACAGGAGCTTGCTTGGTACATACAACCATTTGTCTCTTTTATGGAAAGGCCTAAATTACACAGGTATGAATAAAATAGATAACATGAGAAAAAGATGCAGAAACCCAAGGAATCTCTACCACTAGATTTTAATAAGAATGAAGAAAGAGAAGCTATGTGAACACATGGCTTTCTCTTTACATTTCCAGTGAGAAAACTGTGATTTCCATGGGTGTAGAAGACATCAGGAGTATTCTGGTTAAAGGAAGGGATTGGTTGCAATAGAGTTACTAGAATAACATATTGTCATGTGAAAGAGTTTACTACAGGAAAATGGTGGTTTGTGTAAAGTTCAAATGTTTGTATCCCTCCTGAAACAATTAAAAAAATTTTTATTACTCTTGAGACACTCATGACACACTTAATAGCATATAATGATTATGTATGTTAGTAATAGATTGGAAGAGATTTTAAAAGTATTTCAGGGCAAGAGTAATACCCAAAATAAAGCTGAACAAGTGAAGCCATTCCTCTAAAAGCAGAAAATGCCTGCCCTACATGCTCTGTTGTTAGATCTGACAGCAATAATTTTTGATGGAATTAATTGCACATGAAAATCAATGACAGGATGTGCAAAATTAACCTGCTAAATTTGGTCTGTGGCTCTCTGGCTTATCAGTGTTCATTAAAAAATACTTCTGTACTACAGAAAATACAATATACTCATATCTGCAACCCAGTAGTCAGAAAAGTCCATTTGCTGACATTTTTTCTGTGTCATTTTATTCATTTATTAAAAAATGCATTCCCGCCTTCACCTCCTGTTCCAAACATGAATTAGAATTTTTGATCCTGATTCTATAAGATATATAAGCATTTTAAATTAAGTACAAAGTGAGGAGAACTTTGGTGTCTGAAAAAGAACAATTAAAGGCCAATGTGTAAAGAAAGTTCCACAAAGGTTTGTTCCAAATTACCCTTAGGTGAACAAAGGGGAGGACTTACATGAAATGCCTGAGACATCGTAAGGTCTCCTTGGTTAAAGATAAACAACCCTTTTTCCTACCTTGCCATTTCTGCCACTATTCCCAGTCCTGCCATCCCATGTGTGCCTTTTTACTGATTTCAACATTCATTGTGTATTGAATCCATTGAGCAGAATAACCACATAGAATATTTCTCTCTCTCTCTTTTTTTTTTTTATCTGTTTAGTCACACTCAAGTTGTAGTGGCAGCACAAAGGACTGAAAGGCAAATATGCAGCACATGGAAGGAGTAAAAAGGGAGGTACAAATTTATACTGTCAATGCCATTAATTGTAATTCTATTCCAAAATTCCCTGGGTGTCTTTTGTTCAACTTGAAATAACTCAATGTCATCTCCTAGACATGTACAGATGCTGTTTCCTGGTTTGATAGGAAGAAGCAAAAGCAGAAAGCAGCAGCTATCTGCCATCTTTCAATTAAAAGAACAAAAGAAATAGAGGAAAGGAAAAAAAAAAAGCAAAACTCTTCAGTACGTGAAGTAATATCTGTGGAGCAGTTGAAGTGTCTGCTTCTAAATGTCCCATCCAAAGACACGTAAAATCAATTTTTTGAAATGAAAATAATCCCAAATTTCTTGACAGAGCAGACTTGCCACAGGTTAATCCACTATAGGCTTGTTAAATGTAGTTTATTTTGTTGAAGGAAAAGATCATATTTTTAAGTATAACTATCCAAGGTATAAAATGGGATGTATTTATGCTGCAGTTGCTGTAGTGAGAGTACTCTAGATGTTTTTAGCAGATCTTTGATCAGATACAGAGATGATATTTGTAATAATACAACCGAATGTACAAAAACCCAATCAATATGGAATAGTCTGGGATAGTAGCAGGGAAGAGTCAGACTGATGCTGGAGAGAATGGTGAGGATGGGAAGGAAATGAAACATGAAAAAGGGGAGGTAGAAGAAGCAGAAGTTATAGGGGAAATATTTTTTTTCTCTACATCAACCACTACTTAAGCTGGTGAGGTTCCACTGGCCTTGTTGGTTCTGTTAGTGATGTAGGTGAGTCCGATTCTGTCTCTGGCAGGCTGACCCTGCCTGGGGAGCAGGTGCCCTCCAGGGCCTCTCTATTTGGCCTCTTCAGATGGAGATTTTTGCGGCTGGTCTACTTCTGGCAAAGGAAAAGTGAGAGATCACAGTAATTTTACAGTCATGTAACGGATCCATTTGTGAATGTTTGCTTTATTACTGCATCTGTTCTACATTACAGATATTAACAAGTTACATGGTGAAGAGAAAGGGGAAATAGACTGTAATTATCATGGCAATGATAGCATCCACTTAGGAAACACTAAAATAGTTATTTTCTTTTTTGATTACCATACTTTTAGATTTGAACATTTTTTTAAATGAATTTGATGTCAACCAGTGATATGTTTTTCTTTAAATTTCTGTTCCATTTGGGAAAAAAAAGAATGTCCAATAGTACATTTTTCATTCAGAACAACTCATCATTTACAGTGACTTCTTCTGCAAAATATTTTTCTTTTCATGTCAAACAAGAGAAATTTACCCCAAAAATTTGAGAGTCAGAACCAGTGTATGAAATGTAGAGTTGTTAATTTTATGTTAATATGCAGATAAATAACAGGAATTATAAAATGATACCAATAATGTATTTATTAACTTTTTTCAAAATGTCCATAACAAAATTTATTAAAATCTGAAAATTCTCTTTTCTCTCTTTCTCTTAAAAAACTGTTTTTTGGTTGTTTTTTTTTTTTTTTTTTGTTATTTTTACAGTAATTTGTTACTTTAGTAGCAATAATAGTAATCATTGGCCATAATTACAATCTTAACAGAGAATGCAGACAATGAGAAAAAAGGTAATTTTTTTTGGATATGAATGATAAGCCTTCATACTATTAATTTTAAAAAAGAAACTAATGGATTGAAAAACCATTTCAGAATCTTCAAGGCAATTAAGACTGCAAGGGAATTTGTACTAGAGGTCTGATACTACAGTGGGAATGAGACCAAATTTCCTCCTAAACTACTGGCTAGTAGAGAGATAGATGCAGATAATAGGTAAATAAAAGTAACTAGTACTAAGGTTCAGTTCAGTTATATTTCACCTTGTATTTTTTTGTCAAAGCATGCATAGATATATTTCTTCTTGATTTAGTCATGTATCCTAGATGTTCATATATGAACATTAATCCTCTATGTCTCTGTATGTTCAGTTATTTCTTGGACAGATTATGGGCTCCCTGAAGATAGTCACAGTGAATAAACTTCCCAACAGACACCGAGTTAAAATTATCTTCAGAAATATGCAGACAATATTTCAGGATGTTTAGTTAATGATGGCTATTGCAGTAAGCATATAGATGGTTTGGGGAACACAGATACTACTTTCCTTTGATAACTATCTGTAAACTTCTCATTCATATATATAGACATATTCTTACTTGTTTTTAAAACTGTGGGTGGTATTTTTCCTATTGACAGGAATTATTTATTTAAATTTCACATTGCAAAGTATCATAAAGGAAACCATGATGACATAGAACCTGAAGATTATTTTTTATGTAAATGCCACTTCCAAATCATTTCAGATTAACTTTTATAAATCTTATAGATTAGTTCTTCTCATTATTATACATGCCCTAATTTTTAATATTTTTTCACTGAAAGGTTCAATAACAGAATGTTTATAAAACTCATACGTGTTAGCATACATATTTTTTTTTACTTTTAGAGTAAAATGAACACAACATTCAGTAAGAAAAAGATGAAGTATGCTATTTTTTAGAATTTATGAAATGGCTTAATTTTTATATGTATGGTTAAATATTTGTATTTTACTGTCCTTAAACAGCACAAAATTGCTAGCAGGTCTTTTGTAACATTTTAAGTGTATATACATTGCTATATAAGTAACAATGTCTTATTATAAAATTATATGTTATTTTACATATAAAACTGCATTATGCATTGACTTATACTACATATTATACATTCATTTATATTTATTTACATGTCTATTTATAAAATTGAAAAAATAATTTTATTCAAA
>WEKY01041201.1:1126-19052 GCA_013390045.1 Picathartes gymnocephalus
AAAGGCTCAGCTGTGGAACTTCAAATCCAAGATCATAAACTTTAACTGTGCAATTCCATATCCGACCATATATTTTGACACAAAGGCTACTATTTAAATCAGGTTTCAAAGCTACATTTTTGGTTTGAGAAAACTACTATGCTCTCATGAGAGTCTTACTCTTGTGTAATGTAACTTATTTACTAAATCTTCAGTTGTGGTACCTGGGAATGCTGGCATTATTCTTTTTCCTTTTAAGACCTGTTCAGCAACAATAAATAATGAACAACACAAGATGTGTTATTCAAGAATACTATTATTTCAAGACTGTTTTCCAATCCATAACCCCTAAAACAGGTTTTGTATGCGCCACTATGCTCTTATCCCATTTCAGTAGGGAATGCTCTATAGCAAACAATTTAAGAGATTTTACCAGTTTGGTTTGAAGAATAGCCTTTGATGCCTTTCCACATCCCTAAGCTGCTTGCCTGCCATCACTAACTACCTGAATGTCGTTCAGTACTGGGACAAGGCAGATTGGTGACATTTTGTTAAGGATGGCACATGAATATTAATTAATTTAAAAAACAGATTATCTTTAATTTAAATATAGGAGACATCTCCCAACCCCAAAAAGGACACATACTCTGCACATACCAATCTCCACACCAAGAGCACATCCTAAATGCTCTTAGCAGTATCTAGTCTTTCTAGCCTGAAGGCTGAACATACTCTTCAAGTCCTTATCTGCTCCAGGCTAGATTTGCATCCAAGTTTTCTCAACTCATGTAAAAGCCATAGAAACAACCTGCAAGTCCTTCACATGGTTTCCTTTGCCAGACTGAATCTCCCGTAAGGGCACAGGCCCATCATGTGTAGAAAGGAGAAAGAGCCAGTATCCCTCATTTTGAACACATCCAATTGAAATATTGTCAACTGTTGGACAGTTCTTTCCTGAAGTGAATCCTTGCGAGCTTGCCCATGACAGGACAAGCCTTACCTGTAGGTAGCTTTAGTTATAGTCCTCTAGTTCTTCTCCCAGGCCTCCCTAACAAACAGTATAAAGCTGGGGAAACAACTTCTTACTCCTCCTTTACCCCAACTCTCTCTTCCCTACTTATTTTTTTCCAAAAAACATTAAGTGTCTTCAGATTAACACAGAACTATCTAGTTTATTCTTATTATTCTTCTGTTCCAGCAGCTTCCTTTGGACAAATCTACTTTCTCAGAATTGCAATGATTCAAAGAGCTCTGAATTCAAGTAAGATTCTGTCCAACAAGAGAAGTAATGACCTTCCAACATCCACATCTTCAGGGAGGAGTCAAACATCAAAAGAAAAGTGCAGTTTGCATTGCAGTTGATTAACAACATACTACCAATGTAACAGCTTCTTTATGTAGCAGTCCACAGAGTCTTCAGAGCTATTAGGTGCCCACTACAGGAATAGACAGGAATGGACTGATCTATATTAACCTAAAGACATCATGGAATGGAAACTGGATGCTCCATGAAGTAATAAAAAAGACTATCAATCTTTCTCCTTGAAGTTTCATTATGGTCTGAACCAGTCATGCCACCTCTATGGCCAACTCGAAATGCACAAATACAATATTAAAGAAATGATAAATGCATTATTACAATTTGGATTTTTTTTTTTACTTGTATCTGCAAAAGTTTGCATACACTTTAACTATGGACTGTCCATTAAAAAACAACCACAGGCCCCAAGGTTCTAGTAAACTCTAAGGATTTCTATGTACTACTGAATTAAGATTTAATTAAAAGCTATTCTGTGAAATAAAAAATGAAGTACAAAGCATGTTGTAAGATTTTAAAAGAGTATCCTACCTGATGAGAGGAGCTTTCTGCAGCAGTCTGAAAATCCACTTAATGCTGCCAAATGGAGAGGAAACATCCCATGTATACCCCGCCTAAGATACACCATAATCAGGTATCACAGTTTCATTACAATTAAAATAAAACAAACATGATTGTGTGCCAAAGTGCATATGCATGGTGGGTTCAGCAAACCACCTAATTAGAATACTGAGCTAACTTCACATCTTAAACACTTCCTTCCAAGCTACCAGCATGCATTATCAGTGCAACAGCCTACTAAAACTTTCAGAGCCTTTACTTCAAATACATTACAGAAAACTCTATTTCTCTTTGTTTTGGTACAAATTGTGATATACTGATGAGCTACTCACAAATACAATACAGGATAATATACAAAGTATTTCCTATTGCAAGTTGAAAATTATATTAAAAATTGTACTAGTTCTGTTAATAAACTATGTCAGCTTGCATTCATGTCAGTAAAGTTACCTACTTTGCAGTGTCAGCACCACTCGTAATCAGAGTGTTGATTAATAGCTCATGGCCATATCTAGCTGCTATGTGCAAAGGGGTATTTCCATTCTTATCTTCACAGTCTATTTCAGCTCCTATAATAAAGAGTAATTACTAAGTAAGGGTATATGTAGGCATACAGACACTTTTTTAGAAAAACAGCACTGATGATCATTCAAGCAATGTTATTAATTGTCAGTGACTGACTACTTTGGATTTAAAACCTATATAGATTTCAGTGGTAAAGAAAAGTATTTTATTATGTAACCTTATGGGACAAACTCTCTACACCCTGGGTTATGGAAAATAAATCTATATAAATTCCTGGATTCTGAAAAAAAAAAAAGCTTCATCAGTGTAACTTATCAAACTTTATAAACAGATATGCCAGACTCCACCACTATCACTGGACATGAAAAAAATGCAGTGTGTTACCACTACAAGAGGATGAAAATATCCAAACTGGAAAGCTTATGAGAAAAATACTCCTTCCCCCTTTTTACCATTTTGAATGATGGTTTGGGATCTTGAAAATCTACCATGGATCGCTGTCATGTGCAAAGGTGTTTTCCCATCCTTACTCTGGAAAAGAAAAAAAATCCTGTGTTTACTTATGGCCAGTAACAGCAATTAACCAGAACTGACCAAATCAAAACAAACCCCCCCGCCCCCGCCAATGGAATTTCTTTCTTCTTTCTCTCTACACTCCATCCTTTAAATTGTTTCTATGCGCTTTTGCCAGATGGATGCTGGCAACGAAAAGTCAGCATGACATGGCAAGCTTTTCACAAGAGCTGCTCTTGGTCACACTTCCAGCTGTGAACGACAACCCAGGGATTCCCACTCACTCACACTTATGTCCCTAAGATAATAACTCTCAAGAGGATGATGACAGCACACAATTTCAGCAACTCCTTCCCTTCCCAAGACTAAAATAAAACAATGTTTTAAGTTTGTTTCTTGAAATAAAGTAGCTGTATTTACTAGACAGGTTTACACATTGCATTAGAAGACAACACATTACAAAGCTCACGTGTTTCCTGGAAATTTCTGTGAAGCAATGTCTGTAAGAAATTTACCATAAACTACAAGTAATCCTAGGGTAGAGCTATTCAACTCTACTAGGTACTATACATTTGAAATGCATATCTTAAATGTGCATTTAGTCATTCACCCAGTAAAGACATCCTTGAAGCAGGCCAACAGTAACACATAAGGAAAGTTCAGTTTTTAATAGCTCAGTCTAAATGCACTCACAAACCCATTTTTTCTGTTGTTATTACTTTAGAATGATTTTCCCCTTGTACTTATTACAGGTAATGGGAAAGCTTTACTGCAGAAAAAAGTTCCTACACGTGCACTCAAAAAATTGCAAACACGACACAGAAAATCAAAGGACCCTTGAATGCATGTGTGTACCACATCTACATTTTCAATAATGGCTTTAAAGAGTATGAAATGTTCACAAAATACAAAGTTAAATTAGACAAAGATGGCAGAGGAACATATGATATGAACATATGCATTGAAACATCAGAAATTGTTGTCATATGCCAAAGTGTTCTCCCATCTTTACTCTCCCTTTGACATCAAATGAACATGGTTCTATGGATGCGATACTGAAAGTCTGCTGGAGACCTTTTTAGGGATGGATAATGGAATTTTTCATTGTGTCACTGCCTAGAGCAGCATAACAACACAATTATGTGAAACATTCTTCTCAGACCTAGACTGAAAGACATAAAACACTTGATAAGGAATGCCAAGTTATCTCCAGATCTTCCAGCTAGCAGATTTCTTTGACCACAAATAATCCAAAAGACAACAACCACATATCCATAGCTGATGCAAATAAACATAGAAAATGGGGTTGAAATCCTCTTGAGGAATTAGACAATCAGTTTTAGTTCTGTCACTAGAGGCCTTAAGAAAAGGCCAAATAAACACACTGTGACAACTTCTCCAAGCAATCTCCGTGCTCTGATTTTCTTTCATCTTTCTCCCTAAAGTTTAGTTCTCGTCTCTTTATCCAACCATTAAAAGTCTCTGTGTCCAGTTACTTTAAAACAGCTGTTAGACATCTGGTGACTTTTTCCCTCACTTTTATGCTTCTTTAACCTGAAGAATCTATAGAATCTATTAATTTAAAGAAAAATTATCATATAAAATAAGCTTAGTGGAGGTAACAGAAGAATTTCAGGGCTCAGATAAAAGTAGCCTGCAGTCTCACTGGATTAGATGTGATAAACCTGTATCTCGAAGGCTAACGAAGAGGAAGAAGATGGAGCTGAAAAAACATAGATCTAATAATGTACCTTACAAAGACATAGGAACAGCTTAAGGTGACAGTATTAGACACTGAACAGCACTGTGGTTAAGTGAGAACCCTCACAAGAAAACTTCAGTAAGATCTTACAAAGAACAGCAAAATAAGCTACAGAATAGTTTTCCACTTATACATGAAAAAACATAGTACAATCAGTAAGAGATTTTTAGATTTACTCTGTTAAAATTTACTTAACATAGATTTCTAAGACGATGGATTTTATGAGTGCCTTTCTCATGTCTAACATTCTCAGGTTCCTTTCCAGCCCAGGAATAACACAGCATGCAATTGTCTATCAACATGTAAACATAGAACAGGTATAAAATTAAATGAAGACAATTCCCATGTTGAAGCTGAACTGCTAGGTATAGGATTGCATTCAGAATTCCCTTCTAAGATGCTGTCACTAGGAAAGGATATACAGGACCAGAAGCAGTAGCCAAACATTTCTTTAAACGAAGAAATATCAAGGCTCTATTAAGCAAATCACTACTTCTTGAGATGCCAGGAGGTTGGACGGCATGAGCAGGGAGGTATCTTTAAAACTTTTGCTTCAATTTCCCCTTCTTTACGCCTTTAAGGTCTTCTATCTAAATATCAAGCTAACTACAGCTGTGTGATTTAAGGAGACCAGACAGGATCACAGCACATGACAGGACAGCTATGGGCTAATGATAACTTTTGTTGTGTTCACTGAAACTCAGCTATATGTAGTAATAGGAAAGAAACCACCCAAATCTCCTCTATCACTAGAGAAAATATATCCACAAAATACTTAGATCACAGAAAATTTGCTAAGAACAGTAACTGCTGTTAGACTGAAATAATACACAGCACGAGGTGTCTTATTGAGTGATTACTCACATATAAACTGTACTCAGACTACAGAGCTTCATAGAGGGAGAGGAAATGTGGGTCTATCATGTCACAGCATTCCTTCAAGTGAAATCTCCCCCTAGCAACAATTCTTATGTTCTACTACCACCACCACTGGAAGTAAAAAAACTTTTTCTATTTAGGTCACTGAATTTTCAAGCAGCAATGGGGTCCATAAAACAATTAATACTGTCCCATTACATACTCATTTCAATGTGTTCTTCCATGCATGGAAATCCTGAATAGTGAGGAGGGATTGCTGTAGTAATGAGCAATACTTAAGAAGATTCACTGTTCTACAGTGGAGACTGACAAGGCCATGAAAACAAGCAGGAGATTATGTCCAGAGGTGATAAAAAGCATATTTCTACTGTTCTATTATCTTCTGCTACATAATCTCTCCCTGAAATGAGGCCAGCACTCACAGATATGCCTAAGAACTTCCCCTCTATCTGCCATCAAGAACAAGAGTGTTCCCCTTTCGCTCTCCCCACTAAGTCATCCACAGCAGGAAGTGCTTTCATAGTACTGTCTAGTCTGCACCTAGATTACCATCCATATCCACTCTCTTACCTCTAAAACCACAGGAACAGTTGCACATGGGAGGAAATGGTTGAATCAGCTTACACAAGCCATATAATTATAATGAAAAATAGATCTTATAACCATTTTAAGAACTACTTCAAACTTCAGCCTCAGTATTTGGAGACCGAACAGGCTTGGTTTCAATAAATATTTAGTAAGAACACCCAAATTTCATCTCATTTTAAGTCTACCATTCATTCTTAGTTACACAACGTATTCTATTTTTTTAGGGATTNCCTTTCCAGGGAAGTAGAAGTTGACTTGGAAATTATTTTCTTTTGCCTCAGTTCTTGCACTTTTCCACAGTGCAAGTGCTAAGTTTTCATATGCAAAGTAAGGGGGTTCACACCTTTAGGTGCAAATTTACAGGCCAAATTCAGTCATACTGGTATAAATCCACAGAAATGCTATTAACAGAATTACAACAGAAACACCTTGATGAGGAAATGGGATAAATGCTATTTTCAAGCTATAATTGCTTAAAATACCTACACAGCCCTACTTGCTTAATTTTGCACTTAAGAGTTTCAATATGTATGAAATCAACACATTTTAATTACAACCAACCCATAGCTAAAGCTCCTAATGCTGTTTCTGAAATGGAGCCCTGCCCATTTCTTTCTTCTGTATCAGAAATATACAAAAAGGCATGGATCCTTGCAGCCCTACATTTAGAAAAACAGTAATTCTTGGCTTGTTAATATTTGTCATAGCATCATAGAACAGTTTGGGTTCAAAGAGACCTCAAAGACCATCTGGTTCCAACCCCACTAGCATGGAGAGGGTTCCACTTAACTAAGTAGCCTCAAAGCCCCATCCAACCTGGCATTGAACACTTCCAGGGATGGGGCATCCACAGCTTGTCTGAGCAACCTGTTCCAGTGCCTCACCACCCTCACAGTAAAGAATTTCTTCCTAATATCTAATCTAGCCCTACCCTCAAACTCTGAAGCCATTTTCCCTTGTCCTATAACTCCATGCCCTTGCACAAAGTCCCTCTCCAGATCTCTTGTAGGCCTCCTTCAGGTACTAGAAGCTGCTATAAGCTCTCCTTCGTTATTTGTGTAGTAACACACAAATATGATCATCAGTATATTTAACACTGTGGCATTATTTTCATGGCAGACCACACTTTACTGAAAAATGATGTTAAAAAATGTAGGACAAAAGTCAGCCAGCCCTGCAACACTGAATAATCAGTCATATGCAGCCGGGGACATTATGCAGAGCAGAAAGCTGGCAACAAAAATAAATGGACTGTGACCTGGATATTTTAGGACAAGTTGGCAATAAACCCTGTAACACTGCTCCTTACTTCTGCAGGGCACTTTGGTGATGAATTTTTCCACAACTGAGTTATGCACATTTTCATTAAATGAGCTGCACGTCTAAATGATGTAACGTCTAAATGACATCTAAATATATGTAACAGTGAGCAGGAACATACATTTAGGATTTATCCACATCAAAGAACTTATTTTTAAACTACTCCCAAATTTTCAGTTGTACTAAAAATAGATATAAAATTGTATTTTGGAATTAGTTAACTGAGAATCAGCATGAATCACTGAAAAAATCACTGTTTACATGAAGTGAACAACAAACCACAAGATTTTTAACAGAAATGTCAGCTTATTCTAACGTTCACCTACTGCACAGATAGTGCTCAAATTCAAGCATAAACCTAGTAAGCAGATTTTTTTCCCCACCATTTTTTTCAAGAAATTAAACAATAGGTAATTCTCCTCGTACTACATGTGGGTGACAGTTCAGGCAACCAGACGTTTTGCCCTAAGTAACCCTTGGACTCTTAATTCCATATACTCATTCCCCACTTCCCTCAGCCTAAAACCTGCCAAGACACTGGATATTGTCACTAAATATTTCTGAACACAAGTTTTCATTACTAGAGTAAAAATCAACAGAAACAAACAAAACAGAAGGTCTTACATCTCTCTCATACATCTCAAGACCTTACCCTACACACTGGAAAAGACAATAGAAGATACAGATTACAGTTTCCTTTGAAACTTGCTTGTTTTAAATTCTACCTAAAATAAAGTTGGATTCTAAAGAATATTCTGCAGTCAAAGACTTGTGACCAAGCAGAGATGTAAAATGTATAGTGACTACTCACATAATTTTGCTGGAGTAATTAAAACACCAGCTGTTTAAGACTTTCCATTGGCCTGATCTACTTGTATATTTGATACACACTTCCCAGATCTCCCTGACTGATTAGATTCTAAGATCTTACATTATCATCTCTTCAACTGATCCAGCAATTAGCTAGTTCATACACATTTCCCTGAAATATTCTTGATTTTGCTCACGTTACTTATTTATAAGAAAAACATGTATTTTGCATTTTTTTCAAATTATTTGCTCTTACTTATATGGCTAGACTAGGGAAAACAAAGCAAACAGAATTCTGACATTTAAATGTAACTGAGATTGACCAGATAACGCTGCCATTCTTGTTCATCCTTTTGGGCTATATAATACATCCCATTGAAGTTTCCAGGTTCAGATCAAGTTTCTTGAAGCAACACACTGACTCATTTTAAACTGTAGTACTTTTCATACAAATACTCCATCTATAAGTGGGAACCTCTCCATGTTATCAAAACAAGTATTTTTGAAAAAACTACCTCTGATAAAGATGTACAGCATTTTTAAGTGTGAAAGGATGGCTTTGGATACACCTACCTTTATATTTACATCTGCTCCATTGCAGACCAAGAGCTCTAAACACAGTGCTCCGTGTGTTGATGCAGCCGCAAAGTGCAAAGGTGTAAACCCCTTCTCATTCACTTGATTTACATTAGCACCACAGTCTATGAGTTCATTCACTACCACATCTTGCCCATTGTAACAAGCTACATGGAGAGGAGTATTTCCATAGGCATTTGGCTCGTTCATCTATAAGAGAAAAAAACCCCTCAAGATTAGTTTGTAGGCAAAAAGCTGTACTTAATGCAGAAATTAATTCTGACAAAGAAAAATTCTCATGTCATGAGATTGTGTTTTGCAACTCTTCAAAACCAGAAATTAAAAGCAAGTCCTGGATATAGCTTTTTGATTGAGATCTGTGTCCTGGGGAAGAGTATGATTGCTTTACAAGTGAGCCAACCTCCTCCAATTGTCTCCACACCAGTTTGCTGTATGCAACTTGAGAGAACACACACACATGCCAAAAATATCAGCTGTAGCAATTTGCACAGATGCTACACACAAGGCACAGCACAGATCTCTATAAAACAGCATTGCAAGTTTTCATTAAAAACAGAGGTCAAAGAGACTTTTTTTTTGTGTGTGTGCACATATAGAAACAGAATTTCTTGTTGTACACAACATGACACTGAATTCTGATCTACCTCTCAATATAGAGCTTGAGTTGCAATCTCCAGTCTTGCACGACCGTGAATCACAACGCAGATTTCTTACACAGTTTCACAATTTACTGTTAAGACACTTTCCACAGGCAAGTACTGTAGAACCTTTTAATTAATTTTGTATTTCAATATTAATATGGCCTCACTTACTGTAGTATTGAAGTTTCTCACAATTTTCAGTATTTTCTAGAATTTATGTCATGTAGGAAAGTCACTATATTGTATATTTTACCAGCTGAGGCAAAAGCATTTAATTTCCTGCATTTCAAAAATGATCGTGTGGCAAAGCTAGGATCGGAATTCCTACTTCCTGACTTCCAGTCCAATGAACTAAGAGCAAGAAATATCAAATAAACAAAAAGCCCTACTAAATACACATTTATTTTCAAATTATTGTGCAAAATCTGCAAGGCTTTTACAGAGGTTTTCTTTTAATGGAGAAATGAGGGTTTATAAAACAAAAAGTAGTATTTCCAGAGATCTTAATTTACATACTTTTACTATATCATAACCTGTCCCGAAATGAACAGTGTGCTACAGTACTAACAAGAGCATTTCAAACAATTAAAAAAATATTTCCTACTTCATTTTATTTTTCCTTACATCAACTCCAAGATCCAGAAGATATTTGACTACACTAATCATCCCACTAGATGCTGCAGCATGTAAGGGTGTATATGATTTCTTGTCTTTGCATGTCACTTCAGCTGTATTGGTCACGAGTAATTTCACAACTTCAATATGACCTAAAATAATAAAGACAAATAAAATGAAGCATCAGTTTTTATTAACCACCACAGGTTCTCAAACTTAATAATTTTACAGCTGTTATTATATGACCAAGACATTATTCCTTTTGACCGAATGTGGAAAACAAAGAACTGTTCTTGTTTTCTAATCCTATCATGAACTATAAAAGCAACATAAAACAATCATTTCCACGCACCACACCCAACAATTATAGCATTTACACAGCAAAAATAAATTTGTATACTCAAAACACAATCCTGTCTTCTGCTTACACAGAAGAGGTTTTTTTGAAGACTTGAGAACTAGAGAGGCAAAGTAACTTTGTAATTATTAAATATTTACCGCAAATTTACATTAACAGCTCAAGAGACAAAACATATCCCCCCAATCCAACTTTCTTGACCCACACAGCATTTAAAATACTAAGCCACATCATGCAGGATTTAGTAAAGCTCTGACTGACTCAGATGGTTTTTGAGGAACTGCAGCCTTTTAAAAGCATCAACTGCTCTCCTAAGACAATGGGAGGACTGTAAGAGTCAAGTTGGGATCATGAGGAAGGCATGACATGGGGAAGTTCCAGGTGGAAAAGAGAAGAGAGGGCAGGGAGCCCACCCTGAAGGGGTGGGCAGTAGCTCTCACTGTCAGCTTTGGGCCAGGGACCGCAACATCAACACACACCACTGCTGCAAAGGGCAACAAGCGTTCCCCTTCCATGCCCCCATGCTCCTCCTCTGCTTGTAGGCACTTGTGACACTGCCTGCTAAGAAGCCATGAAAATGGGGTAACCAAATATCTGTAATTCTTGCTCCATTGTTAATTTAACTGCCAAACAAGTAATCACTGAAAACACACAGATAGTCATGACAAAGTCTGCAGAATAAAGAAATACATGACTTTAACAGACCACAATACACAAAGGTGCTTTACCTTTGTAACTGACCCATACAGACACATGTGGGACTCCTTATTCTACCTTTCAAGTGACACCCTTTCCTTAGTTAAAGAAGTGGTGAGGGGCACACTGAATACTTATGTTTATATTTATCCAGTCAGACATCTGAGTAGAAAGTATCAAATCCAGCTTTCAGTTTAAGTGCTTCACAGAGAGTGTGGGTCTTTGCTTTTTAAGCAGTTAAGAGCACTTGCAAAAGTTTAAATACGAAGTGTCTACCCAAAGGAATACAGACAAAGCTATTTTTATAAACATTCAGACACTGTGATACTTATTGTATGCTGCATATCCAACAGCATACAAAACACCATTTCACCTAGCTATACCAACCAAAACTGTAAGACTTTCCCAGTGCAATATGAAATGCTGCAATAATATTTCACTTCTCAATTACCTTAGTATAGTAGGAAAGAAGAGAAAGAGAAATGTAAACACGATACTCATCTTTTGACCCAAATACAATGAGGACAAGAATGAAAACAAGCCCTACACAAGAGACAGAAGTACAGAAGATATGGAAAGCAGTGAAAGGAATAGAGACAGTGAACAGAACAATGGCAGAAAAAACTTTAAAGAGAAGATAAAAAGCCAAAAAAACCCCCTGACCTGCACTGAAAAGGCAAGCAGCGATCAGTGGAAGACTCTCAAAGAGAAGAGCAAGGTACTTGACATGAGAAGTGCTGCAGAGATATCCCAGTGCACGAATGAGGGCAACACCAGCACACAGGATTGCAAATCCATTTCAGTCGCAGCTTTGCAGCTGGACAGCAATGGAGCCGTGTGAAAAGCAGGAAGGAAGCGAAACAATGGACATAACCCTAGAAAGTTATTTATAGTAGAATGACGAAAAGCATAACTTTTTTATTTTATGGTCAGTTCTACATGGTGGAAAAGCTTTTAAGGGTTTCTCCAAACAACTGGCGCAATGTACAATGGCTCTAAGTAGTGGGAGAGAATGTCATAATTATTTTAACTTTGATTGAAGACTTTCAAAAGCTTTTTCTTCTCTATTGTCTACAAGGATATTTAGGCAGATCAACATCAGTTAAATTACATTTTTCAAGCCCAAACACTGTTCATTAGGAGAGCTTCCTGTAAATAGCCTACAAAATAGCACTGACTAAAACTGGAATAAATCTAGCTTATCTGCAAAACAGATGACTTTTCTCTCATCTAGGCAAGCACAAGCCAGAAGGTGTCTCTGGTCTCTCAATGACAGTTGTCTGTTCCCCGACATTTCATTTACAAGTTTCATTCAGTAAAATTTTGCAAATAAAATGTCACTAGACTTGCATACTGAAGAACATAGTTCCTCCTTTTTAAAGAACAAAACTACATACTTTACTTTTCTTTTTCCAAAAAACTGATCTTCCTCACCACAAAATACACATTTACAAGACAATTTGAACTATACTATTAATTGGTTTTTGGCAGACACAGATAACCTCAATGCTTACAATGCAAATATTTTTCCTAGAAATATGTAAAACCACTAAACATGAGATGATTTTTTATTACTTACACTATTAAGCAACTGAAATATGTACATACCCATATATGCTGCCCAATGTATAGCTCGTCTGTCTTTCTTGTCAAATGCATTAATATTGGCACCTCTAGACAACAGTAAGCTGACCATCTGAGATAAAAAGAAAGAAGAAAAATCTTCTATTCATAGTGGAAAACTTTGCTTCAACAGAGAAAACCATGGAAAAAACCAAAAATTTAGCTGTTTTCAGAGGACTTAAATGTGTTGGGGTTTGAATACTCTACATGTTTGCAAAAACTGGCTGTCACAATGAAGCGACTGTAAGGACCATAAAACTTGATGTCAACAAAAACACTTCTCAGTTTAATACGGCAAAGCCATGAAATCTTACAAATCTTCAGGTTACTACTAAGGGACTACTGCGTCACAGCTTATTATATATATTTCCTCCAAATTTCAGTGACAACATATTCCCTATGTTGACTATTTACTGAACAGAAAAATATCCTGGTTTTTCCATTCTAAATTTACCTGTTACTAATTTAACTCCACTTAACTCGACAAATTTGCTTCTGTCTTAAGAAAAGTGAACACTGTAATGAACTTTCAATTTAATGATGCAACACTTATTTTCCACAACTTTTCTACACATAGATGCAAACAAAAAACCAAATTCAAATACAGAATAGGAGTTTTCTGAGCGAATGGGGGAGAAATGGTTTGAAACTCAAAAATGAAACATCAGAAATGTGAGGGACAGACCAATGAGTGGAAAACAAATTAAGAAAATTAACTTTTACCTCAACATGTCCACTGAAGGCTGCATGATGCAATGCAGTTCTGCCTGCTCGATCAGACACATTGACATTGCTTAGGAGAGGCACCAAAGCTTCAGCACACTTCACAGCTTTGTTTGCAGCTGCTATATGTAGGGGTGTCTGCCAGTTTTTATCACGAGCATTGACGTCTGCTGAATGCTTTAACAACACCTGAACAGCATCCTGAAAGCATTTACAAAAAAACCAAGCCACTTAGTAAAGATCAGAAATTGCAACCTTGTATTTAAGGACAGTATAATGGAGAACAACTCTTTACAATTTGTTCATTTGCAAACATAATCTTTGGGATACTTTGCGTTTGTACTTTATCATAAATCCAGACTTGGGGATGTTCTCAAGGACATGAATGTTTTAACCAAATCAACCATTTCCAGGTCTTTAATCCAGTTCCTTAAGCCACGAAGAAAACTGTTTTGTCATCACAACTGATTTCCAAAGCTTAATAAACCACCCTAGGATTTCTTCCATTAGTGGATTCTTTAGCCAAGGATTAGTGGAGTACTATGAACTTATAATGAACTTTCATCAGTCTGCCAAGCAAAATTTTTCAGCTGTCCAAGTTTACAAATGGCAGAAACCAGATTATTAAATGTACATTTAGAGAAACACAGATAAACCAGTGCACGGTCACAAAAACTTTCAACATACAGTGTTGCAAAACTCCTGAAAACCGTTTTAAAATATTGCACTGAATTCCATCTCTCAAAATAATTATTCATTTCCTTTTGTTAGAAGTACAAGCTGTGAATATTTGACAAATAAGACTGTAATTCTAACAGTAAGATAAACAAATCCCATTAAAATATGTGCACGCAACTGGAATGCATAAAAAAAAAATGTGTTGGCAGTATCAACACAATGATGAATATTGCATTTTGCATCAGCTGTGTGACCTTCCCACGATTCACTAATTGCTTTTGGTGACTGCCAACTCAGTCACTGAGCACACAAATAATTGATTACCACTTTGAACTTAAAACATGTTACCACAAGTTGTTACTAGAGGTTCTGAATTACACTGTGGTACAATAGCAAGGTACTATTCTCAGCTGTGGGCAGAATGCTAAGTCACTATTCATCCTACCTATATTAGAGTAAATCATATTTAAAATGTTGAAATTTCTCTTACTGTCAATAAAAAAAGAAGATAGGAACAAACACAAGTGAAAATACTGCATCACAGGCTTTGAATTTAATAAGAAAATTGAATAGGTCTTCTCTGAGAAACTGAAGCAGATTTAGTACTTTAAAAAACTAATTATATTTTAACTCTTGCCTTTTTTAACCCAAATATTAAGAAATGCCATATCAGAACAAGGAAATTTCAGAACAGTTATTACCTCTTTTGCAGAAGGAAGCACCATCATATTAGTATAAAAATAATGAATCTCATTTTTATGTGCATATGTATTAATGAATTTTATGACTGAATCGACTCAGGGTTTCCATTTTTTTTTTATTTGCAACATACAGCAGGCACACACAAGTAAAAATGTGACTGTCTTGACATGAAGCTGCCTAAACTTGTGCAGCTGACAGCTAAATCCAGAACTCCAGCTATTTTTTATATTTCAATGTCCTTGTTTAATTGCAGCTGTCCTTACTTCAGGAGTCCAAATGTTTTACTGAAATCATTATCAAGTTTTGTCATTACAGCTTTTCATCCAGTGCCCCAAACCCATATAGGTCTGTCAACTAGAAAACAGTGCCTACACGTATCAACCATGTATATGGGTTCCCATGACTCACTGTGTTTATAAATGGAGAATTCTGACAAGCATCTATCAACCATCTGACTGGTTTTCTTGTCTTGTTTGCCTTTGATTAATATTTCGTTTAAAATCTTCCATATTTAAAAAAACTATGACCATGGTTGCATTTCCCGAAGTTATCATTTAAACCCCGTTTGTTTGCAGCACTCCTCTGCTTCTGCAAGCATTACTGATGTGGAGAGCTTTTATTGTTCCTCAGCTCTGGAGAATGCAGCATTTGGTGCTTTGGTCAGCTCCCAAAGGAACGGCCTAAAAATATCTCAAGAACAAATAGCATTTGGGAATAAGGCGCCCTTGAAGATTCATTTTCAAACGTTGTTTTTTTGAATAACATGATCTCTACATAACTTTGCTATTAATGTTAGTGACAAAATACTGCAATTTATCCAGGGAATCCAAAAGCAAAAACTGAAACAATTATTTATTATTTATTATGAGCTTATTTATTATTATTTAATATGAGCTTATTTAGATAGCTCATGGATAAAACACTTGACGCTCAATGCTTGTCAAAAGTAAAATACTCAATTCTATCTTCCCAAACAAAAATTTACTAATAAAAAACCTTTACTTGAGATGTACTGAAATGAGCATTAATTTGATTCAGCCTCTCAAAGGAGATAGTTTTGCATAAACTCTTCCACATAACAAGCTCAGCATTTCTCTGTTTGTTTTGATCTTCTACAGGCATTTAAATTTTTTATTAGGACAACCACCATAGAGAAACAATAACCAAGCAATTTCTTGCATTATTATATTCTCACAACTGTATAATTGGTAGACATCAAGAAACAGTCTACATTCCACTTAGAATTTTTAAAGTGATATTCAATACTATTAATTAATCACTTTAAAAAAAAAGACACCAGCAGGCCTTTATAGAGCTGTTTTTTTCTTCAATGCCTGAACAAACAAGCATGTAAAAGAAATGAAATCCAAAGATCATACTGTAAAAATTTTTCTAAATCTTAATTCATCTGTACTTCCTTCATGCTGAACCATTCTGGTTACCTTAGGAGAAGTAAACTGGACTTGAGAACACTGTGCGGAGAGTCCTCTATTAGGGAAGTCACAGTGAGCAAAGGTGAGAACTCAATAGTTTTCCTCCTTTCTTACTGCTCAAACAAGAGATACACATATATATATACCCTCAAGAAGCCAAACAAACCACTGCAAAAATGTTCTGCAATTCCAAACGTTTGGAATAGTTTAACTTTTTAAAAAATGAACAATGGACAGAAGGTAACTTGAGATGTCTTATTTTAACACAAAGTACTCAAAAAGAGCAACATACCTCACTACAAGATGCTACAGCTCTGTGTAAAGGAGTCAACCATTTGCTGTCTTTGGCATTAACTCTAGCTCCTGTAAGAAAAAAAATTAAAATAACAGAAATTTAAAATATATTTACAGAATGACTGAAATATTTTCAAGAATAGAGATAGAACTATTGGAAGTTACTTATTCTAGGCATTTCTTTGCATTTTTCATGCAAACATGAAAAGGAATCTTTTCTCCAGCTTAAGTCAACTCTTTGAGGAAATTCTTTTAACACTGTACCAATACTCTTCCACATGAAAATATACTCATGCTTTTATACTAGGTCATCCTCCATAATCTGCTGCCCTTCCCAAGCCACATAAATGGATGCTGTGCAAGAAAGACAAACTCCTTGCCTTCACACAGCAACAAAAATCTCACAGTTTCCCATTACAGTTAAAATTCTCCATTAGAATATAGAAAAAGGCTGCATTTACTCCCCATGCCTCCAGTTTCCTTGTGATTATCACGTCTGATGGACAGGTACACAGAAAGAGGACAATTCTTCTACTGGGATTTTGGGAAAAAATCTTCACTATTCCAGCAGCTCACCTAGCCCACCACAGGACCTCCTGGTCCTCTCTTCATGAGAGATTAACAACCACACCTCTCTACATCTGAAAGTACACTCAAGGAACAGCTGATCCTGTCCCCAGGAAATAAAGCTGCACAAACATCTCTAAGGGACACAAGCCTGGGTTTGGATTTAAATTTTTTTCTTAATAATAAAAGGAATGAAGGGTTTGGGAACTTGTTTCCCCTGAAGGAAGCAGCTGCACTACATTTTAACCTCCAGCGAACTCCAACAAACAAGAAAATTTAATCATTAAGGTTAATAATTTCTTACTGATACACACACATATATAACCTTGTAGGATATTTATACCCTGACTGGATATTTATCCATCTTTATTTCAAAACTTCTGAGATTTTACAGGGATAGCTTAGACAAAACCTTACATTTTTGAAAAAAATAGTTTGGAAACACTGTTGGAACGAATCACACAATAACATTAATGCTACATGACCAGAGCTGAATAACTTCTCAGGCTACACATAACACTGGCATGTCAGAACCAACTGCAGTTTTTTCTATGCAAAGAACAGGAAAGGATGGAATGCCAGTGAGACACAAGATGCCAAACAGGCTGCTGGTCAAGTCAGGATACTCAACTGAGAGACAGGGTATTTTGAGCCAAGACCTACACCAGCAAAGAAGTCCCTCCCAGCCCACCTGATCAAGAAACATAGCAGTGTGTACAAAATCATGGTTGTATGTACTAAGCA
>WEKY01041207.1:0-38704 GCA_013390045.1 Picathartes gymnocephalus
TTCTGTGATTCTGTGATTCATGGCTTATGCTGATGCTCTCCTAGTTCTGTCTGCTTCCATGAGAACTCATAGACTCCACATAGTCAAAACAGGTTGAGTGAAAAGCTGCTGTGAGAGCTGTTAGCTGGGCAGGAGGCATGAGGGGAGCTTTCAAGCAGAGCTGTAGTCAAACAACAGACCATCACAGCAGTGGAAAAACTAGCTGTGGGAAGCTCTGCACCAGTATGCCTGGATTTGAGAAAGCCTCTGAACCAATTCAAGTGTTTTCATTTTTGGAAAGTATGACCTGTTGCTGTGAAATCCCGGGATTTTGCCAGAGTTGTATTCTAGAATTGTGAAGGGACAGGAAACTTGTTACAAAGCAGCTGTTAATGCATGTTCTGGTAATGCACAGTGTTTGTAGCACTTTTGAAATACAAGTGTTGCTGTACAACTGAATGCTTGTTCTGTCAAACACTAACCCAAGCTCTTGCTTAAACATTCGCAGAATAAAGACAATGACACTCTCAAGGACCTGCTGAAAGCAAATGTTGAAAAACCTGTAAAAATGCTTGTGTACAGTAGCAAAACACTGGAACTGAGAGAAACATCAGTAACCCCCAGCAACATGTGGGGTGGGCAGGGCCTGCTGGGAGTGAGCATTCGCTTCTGCAGCTTTGATGGAGCTAATGAAAATGTCTGGCACGTCTTGGTACGTATGGACTTGGAAGTATTCTCGTTATTGCTCACTGTTTCTATCTTCTGTTGAAAAGCAACTTGCACGGGATGTTGCTAACAACTCATGAGATCAAACTGGTCTCGCCGATCAAACTGTTTTTCATTGATTTTGGGTTTGGGAAGACTTTGAACTACAAATGTATATTTGTGAGTATATTGTCAAGTCTTGTATTTAAATGAATGGGTTTGTACAGTAGTCAGAGATATTGTATTTGGTACAACACCAGAACCATATGGAAAGGGACTGCCATAGAGCCACTGTTTCGTTAGTTCATTACTGTGTTGAAAACTTGACCAGTTGTCTGACTCAGAACTTTTGTGAAGTGCATACCTGTTCTGCTGTACCCTGACAGTTACCTAGTGTTTTGTAACCTTCCATCTTAAAACTAGGAAGTGGAGCCAAATTCTCCTGCTGCATTAGCTGGACTTAGACCTCATAGTGACTATATCATTGGAGCAGATACTGTCATGAATGAAGTAAGTATATAAAAATCTTTCTTTTTTAAAAACTAAAATCCCAATTGTACCAGGGCAGTTTGAAACATCCCTGGCTCTCTGTTCAGTGTGAATGGAAATCAGATGCAAAGAGGAAGGAGCTTTGCCATGGTGCCTCTTCTTAAATGCAATCCTGGAAAAAAAAACTGCTCTTAAATGTCTTCATGAAGGCAGATACAAACTGTTTTGTACTCTGCTATTAATACTTTGAATAGCAGATTTGAAATGTGGATTGTGTCACATGTCTTCTGAGTTGTGCTAGCAAAACACATTTTAAAGTTGGCTTTGTGATAAAACAGCAGCACTGCAACAACTGCAACATGTGGACCAGATTCTATTACAGAAAGTCAGGACTAGGATGATCGATGTAATGCCAAATGATAAAATAAGGACAAGAAAGCCCTTACTCATTTTTATCTTTTTGCAGTCTGAAGATCTCTTTTCCCTTATTGAAACACATGAAGCAAAGCCATTAAAACTTTATGTGTACAACACAGACACAGATAATTGTCGGGAAGTGGTGATTACTCCAAATTCTGCCTGGGGTGGAGAAGGCAGGTAAAGAGACAATGTGTTACAGGGGGATGGGGCAACTTTCTTATAGCACCAGCCTGAAAACTGCTGGGTTTAAGTTTTCTACAAAGACAGGGAAAGAGTGTTGTTGTATCAAAAGTGTTTATGTTCTAGTAAATTATATACTTCAGATGCACCTATTAGTGAGAGGGGTGTAAATCAGTAAACTAGCTACTGCAGAAGTGCATAAAGTGCAATGGTTGCTTTCTGCATTAAATTCCAAATAGTCGTTAGCTTGTGGTATATCCTTGAAGTATTGTGAGTAGCCAGAACACAGCACTCACTGCAGGTAACAACTGTGAGTTGAATTCCAAGCTCTATACCTAGTATAGCTGCTTGGTTTAAATAATAATTAATTTTATTTGGTGCAGAATATTTATTGCTAAATCTACAGAATTTCCTTTCAGTTGTTTCGTATTGATTATTTCTCCATAGAAAATGAGGCAACGTGGGGGGGTAGGAGGGGCAGGCTGTACAGCATTTACCTTGAAACTTGTTGGTGTCTTGAGTTGTTCACGTGTTGCTTGCTGTAGTCTGTAGTTGTAAAGTCACTTACCTGACTTAAAAATCTTCATATTTTAAAAGCCTAGGATGTGGCATTGGTTATGGATATTTGCATAGGATACCTACCCGCCCATTTGAAGAGGGAAAGAAAATTTCTCTCCCAGGACAGTTGCCTAGTGCATCTCTCAGTCCCCTCAAAGATGGTTTCACAGAGGTAAGTCATGGTCCCTCCTTCAGCCTTCCTTGGTAGAATGGCTGATGATGTTTATTGCTTTTCTGCTTCTCTTGGTTCATGTAGAAACATACCCTAATGATTCAACTTTCTTTTCTCTTTCAATCAGGTTCAGCTTTCATCAGTTAATCCCTCAGCCACCCTCCCTCCTGGGTCAACAGGCCTTGAGCAGAGTCTTTCAGGACTTTCTATTAGCTCACCTTCAACTGCTGTCAGTAATGTTCTCAGCACAGGTTGGTATTGGAAGGAACTGACCTAAAATGCATGGCTTTTCTGACTTTTTTGTTCTCACAGATGTTTCTAATCAATGTAATAGAAGGCAGAAGACAGAATAAAACTCCCTCTTAAATTTTTCTCAACAAAAAAGGCTAAAGTACTGGATTTGTGCCTTACTTGCTCACAAAATAGTTGCAAACAACTTCTATTAAAATACCATGTGTATTACTTAAAATACTATTTTTCTTATCAGCATTTTAATGTTAAGAGAAATAGTAATTCTCCTGTAAGCAATTATTTATTTGTACTCCTTAGGGAAAGAAAATGAAGTGTTGTATGCTTAAAATCAATGTTGTTTCCCTGTGTACCCCACCAGGTGTTCCAACAGTTCCATTATTACCACAAGTCAGTCAGTCCCTTACCTCAGTGCCACCAGTTAACCCAGCAACTACATTACCAGGTGAGTAGGTAACATTTCTTAAAACATTTCTGAAACAAAAGTCTTACGGGAGCAAGGGAAGAGAGCTGTCTTTTCCATTGGTTTCTGGGGAAGGTCTTCATAGAACTTAACGCATTTCATGTAAGATGTCTCTTTGTACAACCTCTACAATGTGAAGAATTATTTTTCTTGGAGTATCTTCACAGCATGTCTGTAGGACATGGTAGAGGGGTGATGTGGCAACAGAGTTTACAATGTTTACCTTTTAGGGCTCCCCACACAGTGGATGCAGTATTCAGGATTTCTCAGGAAGGTTTTGCTTTGCTATTTGCAACATTCTAGAAAACCCATTTTTAAATACTCAGCTTGATCACTATTCCTAGAATAAATATAGGGCTAACAACATAGAATTTATGTTGCAGTTACTGTTTCTGAATTATATAGGAATTTAAACAGGTATAATACAAGATAAGAGTCTTTCTACAGCATGGTTGTTTCCAGATAATACTGAACATTTCAAACACTAGTATTCCAGAAGCATTCATGGGGGTAAAATAAGGATTGTACAGGATATTGCTGTGGCATTGGTGAGCTGGTACAGGACTGAATTGTGCCTTCCAAAACACTGAAGGAGTAGTATTTTATGCTTTGCTGGTTATGAGACAAGTAGATAAAGATGTGCCCATCATGTAATGATTGGCGGCACTGCCTCTAACACAGAAAAGATGTGCAGTAGACCTCAGTGCACGCAAACAAGGGCAGAGAAATCTCACAGAAGCTGACCTTGTTAGTACTTTTCTATTTTCTCTAGGGAGAAAAAGATTTCTTTTCTTCCCCAGCCACCTAATACATCCCTTCCCTAAACTCTACAAATAAAAGTTGTCCATTCACCTTTTTCTCTAAATAGTATCATAACTTTTTAAAGAGCAAATTAGAGTATTTCTTGCAATTTGCATGGACATACTAGTGAAATCGTGCTTACTAAATATACTGGAGGTTTAAAATTTGAGTGAATTTGTATGAAGTCCAGCTTTTTTCAGATCTAAAAAAAATTTCAAACCAAATTTGCATATAGCTGACCTGAAAGCTCTTTGAGTCAGATTATGTATGTCAGCCTTCATGGCTAATGAATTCATGGGTAGGTAAAGACGGCTGGATTTTAATCAAAATCTCTATACAGTGGCCTTGCTTTAAGACTTTTCTCCTGTCTTCATACTGTAGTATCAACAGTTTATTTCTGAATTAGTCTTTTCTGAACTAAACACAAAGTACAAATAGAGCTCTTGTTCCAGAAATGAAGCTCTTCTAAAGTGGAAAATTCAGGAGCGGAAGGATGTTCCATAGCAAACACAGTGATGGAAGGGCATGTGTTGCATTCATCATATGTTCTCTTCCACTTTCAGTCCTTACTGACTTTGAAAGTTCCTTTGTCTTGCCTTTTGATATACATTTTTGTGATTAACTCTAGTCATGAACAAAATAGAAAAGACTAATAATAGAGTAATCAATACTAGGGATCAGGGAATACTGTGTATTTAATCATATTATTATTGTTTGCCACTCAAATTGGGAATGGAGAACTTCTGGTATAGTGCTGTGGTGAAACAACTACCTTTGTTGAAAGCTGAACTTGGAATGCAAATCTTCTAATTCTGAAATAAGATTCTACTTTCCTCAGAAAAATCTGAAAGGTTTGGGATTATGTATTTGCTAGTCCAGACTTCCTGCAGTAGGTATCTGTTCTCACTGTGCAACTTAAAGGCTGAAATTCAGGTGAATTTGCATTCTTCCTTGTAAAAATTATAATCAAGATATAAAGCACATTTTAAATTATCAACAGGATCTAAGAAACAGTTAGAAAAAGACAATTTTAAGTTTTCAGCTGTAACTTTTCCACTCTTCTCTTAGGTCTGATGCCATTACCAGCAGGGCTTCCTAACCTGACTGATCTGTCCAAACTTAATTTACCTGCACCGCAGATTGTTCCAGAAATCATACAGCCTGGTATGTGCTTCTGCAGACTGAAACTCTGTATTTAGAGTTATCCTTGACACTCTGAGTTAGACCCATCTGGGGGAGTCCTGAAGGGGATAAACTAAATGTTTGCCTGAGATGGGAGTAGATGTCAGTGCCCAGATCAGGTAAACAAGGAATATGTCTTTAGATCAACTAATTCAAAACCTGTGTCTGTATTTAGATGTTTCATTTTCTATTACCTGATTTACATCTCAGAAGAGATTGTGCCAAAAGTGAAAGTATATTATTTATGGGTAAAAGAAAAGATGAAGTGGTTCCTTCTAAGGTGGATGAGGAGATTGAAGATCCCTGAACTGAATGCCAGAATTATGAACTAATATTAGATTTACAGTTTCGAATTCAGCAAAACTGCTGAAGGTGCACATGGAGCAAGCAGAAAGATATTGGCAGCTTATACAGAATGTGATTTTTGTTAACTTCTTGTTTCTGGCAGTTTCAGTGAAGGCCAGAAAAACCTAATCATCAGTGTTAATGCATTAAATACCTAGTCCTCCAGAGAGGTACAAGCAACCTTGAATTTACTCTGATTCTTCAATTCTGAAATCTGAGAAGTATCAGGCTTGAAATGAGCCTGCTGAGTCAGTGCTGCACAAATACCATTTAAGCTGTCTGTGGTGTGCAGCAGCTCACTGCCTTTTTTTTCCCCTTTCTCTTTAGGTTTGCAACCCCTTCCCCCCTTGCCACCTCTGCATCTAATGGGAATAACACCTCTGTCAATACCACCCAAGTGTGTTCCTGTGCTTCCTTTGGTCACAGAGGCATCTACAGTGCCTGCAGATTTGCTTCCCTCTATTACTCAAGCTGGAAGCTTTTCAGTCAACCCTGGCACTACTGAAAATGTAGAGGAGACCTCTGCACTCACCTTGGATAGTGCTGCTCCAACTTCCAGGGCAACTATTGTTGACAGATCAAATGAATCCTCCACAGCTAATGAGAAAACAACTGGAATCACAGATACACAAACTTCTGAATCATAACTCCAGATCACTCTGTTGGATTGGCTTGGTATTTATTTAGCCATGGGATACATATTTGAAAAGCAAGCTATCATTAATTTCATACTAGTTTGTACTTAATCTTTAGAAGTCCTGTAAATAATATGGAGGTATAATTAAAAAAAAGGGGATTTATAAAGTGTGGGGGGAGGAAGAACTTGTATGTTACCAAAAAAAAGTCAAGGTGGTAAATAGAGTTCCACTGCCAAACTCTGAGGTATATGTTTTTAATATAGGTTGACAGCCTTACCCTGCTAGGCTTGTCCTTGCTTATAATTAGCAATTTTTGCTTCTGATAGAAATGAAGCAGGTCTTGCGTGTGACATTTACATACCATAGTTCTTGTTCTTTGCAAGTATCTTGTTTCTACAGTGGGGATGAGAATGTTTCGTCTGAGTTGTGAATTTTAACGCTGCAAAACTTCCACCAAAAGATATTTCTGTTAAAACTGCTGAGTGACCTGTTAACTGACATGTTGTTATTCAGCTTGTACACGAATCTTTGTCTTTAAGCACTTGAGAGATGCTCAAGCCATGTTTTGTGACCCCTGCTGCGTTGTTTCCTATGCCCACTGTAAAATGGCATTTGGAAGGGAATACATGGAATGTTAAATGTAGCACACAATTTGGCACTTCATGACTACTGTAAGACAAATTAATGGATTAAGCATACATATAGCAATAAATTCCTGGAATTTTATTCTGTGTGTCACAAAATAGCTTTTTTTTTTTAAAATTCTTTAAGTCTCATTTAACTTTTTAGCTTAGCTTATCTCTCTAGCACAGATATGTGAAAGGGCCCCCTTCCACAGGAATGGGTTCAAGAGGGAATGCCAGACATCTTAATGGCAGGCAGGATCAGCACGTGTGATTAAATCCATTGCGGCAATGAGTCATTAGATCTGCCTGCATATGATTCATGCTTGGCTTTTTAAATTCACATTTAGGATTAAAATTGTAGATTAACTGTAGATGATGAACTTGGAGAAACTGTTACATCCACTGTACTCCAGGTGCTAGCCTTTGCTTTTGTTATCAGGTACAGTTGATGTGGAAAACTCTTCTCTACCACTCCAGTCCTTCTATATTACTGGGATTTCATTTATATGTGGTTGCTACAAGCATATGCAAATTTAACCATATCATCAGCAGGCTCGAGCTGAAGTCTGTCTCAACAGCTGTGTAATTAATTTCAGCAACATCGTTTGCCTGAGCAGTGTTTGGAACAGTAGCTGCATCTGACTTCTGATCATAATAATAATAATAATGTCTCAATTTGTTCAAGTGGAAGCCTTATCTAATACCTGTTGTCCTGTATTATCTTTATCACCTAAGTATTTGTCTTTCCTCTGCCCCACTGCTGCACATTTCTCATCATCCATTATGGCAAAAGCCTGTGTCAAAGACAGACCCCAAATAATTTTTCATACTGTGAGGGGTTTCTTTTCTCAGCTGCTTGAAGTAGGGCACTTGCTGTCTCTCAGAACGTATTTTTATTTACCTTTGTAAATCCAGTGTCGTATACCTCAGAATTAAACCCTGACATGAGAAGAAGGATGTTCCCTCTTTTTTTTCCTTTAACAGAGAAAGTATGTTGGTATCACGCTTCATTGAGCCTCACAGGTCTAACAGCCTCTCCTGCAACTTCGTTACACACTTCCAACACAAGAAGAGTAAAAATATGTTTGTCACGAACCAAATTTAGAGCAATTGCTGACTGTAATCAGATGTTTTGAACTAGATTCCTTGGGCAGAGGTTTTTGTTCTTGCAGTATGGCACAGTGTTCTGTGGCATGATTCTGTTTTCCAACAGCAAGCTGCAAACTTCCATAGGTCTTGTGCACTTGTCACTAGTAGCAGACAAAAGAAGATGCTTAGTCTGAAGTTTTGCACTTCTCTTAGCTATTTTAAGTCCCTTGTTGCTGACTATATATCCAGCCTTTTGATAGCTATGAGAGCAGTGGAAGTAAGGCAGTGTTACCATCAGCAATTCTGCTGAAGATTACGCAGCTTCAGATTTGGAGATGATGCAGTGGTGCAGATTTAAGCTGTAGTCTCTCAGCTGAAAAGTCATTAACATTGCAATGTTGAACACTTACTACTAAAATGAAAACATAGGCCTTAAAATCATACTATTGTACTCGGTCCCTCTTTTTTTAATTCCCTCAGCTTGATGTGATGAAAATGTACCTTAATCACTTTGAGTAGGGGTCTCTTAATGATTTGGTTTTCCCACCAAAAAGAGAGAGTAAGGAGGAATAGGAACTTAAGATACACTGAAGGACTGACAGCTGATGTAACATTGTTTTCATGAGTTCATACGTTCAGCTGTTAATGAACAGTTATGAACAGGCACATTAGCTTTATTTAAAGCATTGACACATGGAGTTCTTTAACAAGTCCTGACAGCAGATGAAGCTAGATATACCATGAACATCCCCAACCTTGCATGTAATTAAAAATGATTTACATGTGTGTGACCTACTCTAAAATGAATACAGTGATTTCCTGCTCCACCAAAGGCTGGTCTAGGGTCTATGTTCACTGTCACCCTGGATCTGTTGTGAGGGCAGGGTTGCCTCAACAGCCATATGAGCATGTGCTGAAGAGGTGCCTTTTGCAGTTTGATGCTCTGCTGCTGCTCCAGGAAACAGCTTCTCAGGCTGCAAGGTCAAGGCAAGAGTGTGGACAAAGCAGTAATGGTGAATGTTTCATTGCTGGGAGGGTCAGACGGTGGGGCTGTGTCTGAGCCTCTGACAGCCATCTTTTAAATCCTGTCCGCAACAAACCTTGTCGCAATTGGAGCTCCATTCGTTCCCGGGAAATAGCTGTGCAGGGCCACGAGATGGCGTGCACTAGTTTCTTTTGGCTGAATTTACAGGGTAAGACTCAGCAACAAGGGCAGTTGGTTCCTGCCCCCGCACCAGCAGCAGCTGTAGTCAAATGGATGGCAGCTGGATGCAGAATGATTGTATTTGGGAACTGTAAAACCAACTAATCTGACGGCAGAAATGGGCTGAGCTTAAGCTATTTCTAAGTTTCAGAGTTTTGTTGGCAGGTTGCTGTCTTAAGCTAACCATGGGACCAGGTGAAAGTTTTGAAGAAAGCAGATCTTTACAGGCAGGGACTTGTCTGAGATACTCTAATGCTGAAGGAGAGGGCTGGATAATAGTTCCAACCTCTCTTGATCTAAGTGCTGACTATGAAATTAAGTCAAAGTGGGCAAGATAAGGATCAGGCATATTTGATTGTGGCACTGTGTCTTCCTTGATTATACACAGTCTTTGTCTGTACTAGTCAAATAAGTGTTCACAATCACTCTGTAACATGGGGGCCTAGCTGGCACCAAGCTCAGAATTTTTGGTTCTTCAACACCAAGAATCTCTTTCATTTTAGATCTGAATCCCGTAATGTTAGGCAAGAATCAGACCGCAGAAGTGTTTCTTCATTTTTAAGTGTCTGTAGTTCATAACTCTGTACATTCTGTTCTGTACATTCTCTTCTGTACATTCTTCATGGTACCAAGGCTTAATATATATTTGTGCAGTCCAGCACAGTGTCTTGCACTGTGCTGCGCCTCCTAGTTAAAACCTGTATTGGTCAGAAAACTAAAATCTTCAAACTGATTTCCCTGTAATATCTGTGGAGAAAATGTTTTTTTTTAGCTGCAGTATAACAGAGCCAACACCTGCCATAGCACAGTTTTAAAGTTAAACATTTAAATAAGTGCAAGAACTAATCTCAAACCCAAATCAAATCCATGACCTCAATCAAACAGAAAATTTCATTTAGCTCATGTGAATCTCCAGCACTTCTGCCCTGCAGCCCTTGCGAAAGAGTTAAAGGATAGTAATCTGCCATTTTATGGAATATCTAAGAGATTAACAGATGGTGGCTAGAGAGCTACTGAGCTGTGCCAGGAACAAACACCTCCTTTTCCTGAAACCTCAATTCGTGTTTATCCTTAGGCCAGTGCGCAGTTAGCAATTCACAATTTTACTTGGGTAGATGACTGGTATTTCTTAGGAACAGCCTGTGCACATGATTTCAGCTTAAGTTTAGTAACAAAGTTCTGGGTACGTGCATGTGAAACTACATCAGTTCAAAGGTCAGAATATGGCACATGGGGACCTGCTCTGGGTGGAAAGGGTGAGGTGGTGTACACAGTTTTGTTACTTTACTCACAGCAGGAGAGTGCAGTCTCTGTCCACTGGCCACATGCCTGCCTCTCTGCTGCCCTTCTTGCACCTGGAAAGGAAGAATTCTGCTCTAGGAGGAGGCTGCAAACATTACTCTGCACGGACAAGATGACTGTGACCCTATCAAATAATCACATTCTCGGCCTTGGAACTTTTGTCCCATAGGATCAAAAGTTAGGTTTCATCCTTTGTTGTGCAATGTAAAATTCTTACTCTCTCTGAACTGTTTCCTTTGTTAGGTTCACAGTTAATCCATCTTAAAAGCTGCATTCCAGCACTGCTCAGCTCGCCCACAAGAAAAGAGCTTCAGTGACCACAGAGGTCAGGCTCACCTTGGGCAACCCAGAAAGCCTATTCTGCCAACAAAACAACGTTTTAATAACAATCCTCTTGTCTGAGAACTTTTGCTCTGCCAGCAAGTGATTGCATATTCACATACTTTGTTCATGGCCCTTGCAGGTTAGGTGAGCTATGAAACCCCAACAGAAGCTAAAAACATAGGAAACATGAGTGAACTCAAGCTGCAAAACCCATAGTCAACATAGGCTTGCTAGTTATGTAAGAAAAGCCTGCAGTAGATGATTATAGTATTAGCAAAAGCAACACAGAGCTGTGAACTTTGTGTTTGATAAGGGGCACTGGAGGTAATGGGACTCGCTGAGGGTCAATTTGTCTGGACCTTCTGATGTGCAGAAAGGACATCATAGCACTGCCCAGGTCCTGCTTCCTGAACACCTTTTCCCAGCCCTCAGAGTTCATCTGCCAACATCCTCTGCCGGCAGCTTTCAAGAACAAACTGTTCCTTTCAGTGATCCTGCTCCTAAATGAATGATAGAGACAAACAGCCAATCTTCAGCAAAGCCCACTACATTCTCAGTTGGCATCATAGAAATAGCTTCCAATTCTTGGTACTGTACAGAGAGAGCAGACACACTTCAGTAGCTAAGACTTGGCAGTGACCATTTTGCTGCCATCTCACCCTTATCTTTCAAGCTGATTTCCCCTGAAATTCTGTTTAGTGAGTTTTCAAAATAGTCTTTAGAAACAAACTGAAGATTTTAAACCTCCCATCCAGGTATTTCCAAGTGCCTACCCACTGCATGGGCTTGGAGCTGTGCACATGCCATCAAGCAGTGATTATACACATGAAAGAAAGAATCAGGGAACTGAAGCTGGCTCAGAGGAATAGTGCAACTTCTTTAAGAAACATCAGAACTTGTAAACAAAAGTTGCAATTTTTGCAAACAGCAGCTCAGTAGCAACTGAGTTACTAGGCATCAGTCAAGTATTATCAACTATGATGCTAAAAGCTAGAACTGAAAAGATATGAAAAGCTATTTCACAATACTGCTTATGCCCTCAGGTAAATATGTGTTCACATGAAACAGGGAACAGAGAAAGTGTGGTCCCAGGCAGTGACACTGCTTTACTAAGGCTCAGAAGTATGACAATAGGAGATGTTTTTGTAGATATAAACAGTACTTAGGTAAATCCTTTAAGAGAGCAACTACAACTTCTAAAAAAAATACAGGAACTGGAAGCCTTTGCATTGCCAAATAACATGCCATGCTCTAGAAATGACTGAATTTGTGAAACAATTACCTTTGTTTCAAAACTGCATTTTTATTTGAAACAGGATTCTTACCCATCTTACCAGTAACACCTCTTCAGAGAGAAGACAAAAAAGCCCCACAATGCAAAACCATACTTGTAGTCTGGGTACTAACTGTTTAATAATGAAAAGGAACTTACTGTTCCTAACTCAGTTTCTGACTGTTTTCATTCCTAACTACTAAAAGTAACAAAAATAATGTACTTATGGATTGCATTGTGCTTCTGAATATTTTTAGCCTAAAAGTATGCATCATAAAGGAATAGAAAGACTTGGAGGAATTCAGGGTAAAATATTAAGGACTGTGAGGAACTGAACCAAATATTTTTCAAACACTCCTTGGAAGCTACCATATGCCATTCACACACAAACATGCACATGCATCCTTACCTGCAGATACGCACTGCTGGAGTTCAGTATAGGCTGCTCCCCAGTCCCTCATAAATTTGCAGAAGTACTTGTGTCAGCCTTTACTCCTGTCTTTGCAATGCCTACTTGTCAGTCTAGAGACTTCTGCCTCTGACAACTCAACACCCCCCCCCATAAGTACATTACTAGCTCCTGCTCTAAAGGATTTCCTGCCTTGGTGGTTGCTGCCATAACCAGCACTACCAAGGTAATATTTCAAGATAAGGCCTGAAGGCCTCTCAGATTCTTGTCCACTTTATCATCTTCCTCCCCTTTTTCTATCTTCACTTTACCTTGGACCTTGTAGTGTGATTCAGAAAGGCTACAATGGGTTGCCAAAAACACAGGGAAATTTCTTGTGGTGTACAGGAAGAGAGATGGTGAAAGAGAGCTGTTCAAGGACAGAAGCCAGGCGGCTGTCTTCTCACTAATCACTGCATTTGGCATTCTGCTTGGCTACTCCATGGAGCAGAGGGGTTCTACTGTCACCTCTTGCTGAGGATTCCTCATTTACCAACTTTATGCAAGGAGTGCCCATGCATTTTCAACCGCTCCTCCCTGGACCTCCCAAGAAACAATCGGAAGTCCCCACCCACATCCAGCCCCAGCCTGTGCTCACCTCAGAGCCCTGCAGCCTCTGTGGAAGATGTGGGCTGGCCTGAGAGAGGATCAGAAGTCAGCCGGTGGGAGAGAGACACTGCCCCACGCCTGGCACCTGAGACACCACGTGCTGTCACTGTGAAGGCGCAGCAGCAGTTTTCCAGAGGCAGGTCAGCAACAAGCAGCTTGCTCCACCCACACCGTTTTCATGCTGGAGAAGAGGCACCATACTCTCTTTAAGGAGAACTCTTCAAAAGTATTAAAAGAAAACTGTTGTTACTGGGGTTGAACTTGAACAACCTCTACAACTGATTGTGATGCTGAGTGCAGCTCATGAACACAGTGCAGCTCCAAGTGCAAGGTCTTTGCTTCGAGCCCCATATGCTGTGCAAGCAGAATATTGGCTGTTTAAACAGAAAATGCACTTCACTAGAGGAGGTTGCTTGATGAGTCCTGTACATATCTTCTTATAAAAACTAGAAATGTGCTTTCTGAAAGAAAGACAGTATTTAAATTGATTAGGCAAATAATAAATAATGCCCCCAGCCTCCTGTCTGCAGCAGTCTGAGTGCTGGGCATATGGCACCTTTCCAGAGCACATGGCAGCCAATGAGGCAGAGCTGGAGATTATTATTTCACCCACCTATAGCAGGAAATAAAACATCTGTTTAATCCTGACAGGGGGACTCCTCAGCAGTTAAGCTAAAATGGTTCAAAAAGAATATAATTGAAAGTCATGTTTAAGGCAGCAGAAAGCAGTGATAAGACTTTTCAATTTTTTTTAAGACTCCAGTCTCTGACACTTTTGAGAGTCACGAGATTTTTCATGGCTGCAGACAGTCAGGACCTCTGTTTCACAGCTCAGTCAGAAAGAAATCCTGTTTTTGAAAAAGGGCATCTTTTCAGCAGGATTCAGTGGACAAATGGCCGTGGCTCTGGACCGCTCACAAGTGGAGCAGCTGTAAATGCTGCTGCTCTCAGTTCCGGTTACCCATGGTGTTTCTCATTGCTGTTCAACCACAAGGCAGCGTTAAGAGCTTGAACACTTGGACTGTGACTGTGAAAAAGCAGCAAGAGCAGACATGCCGTTCCATGAAATATATAAGCAGATGAAGGTATTTTTGGGGTGTGAAACAACATCTAAAATGATCTGTTCCCCTGGAAAGTTAAACCCAGTATTATTGACTCAGTAAGGAGCCAGAAGGCTGACTGAATAGCCTAGCTAGGCAATGGTGAACAGGAAGTACAGATGCAAATCTCACCTTATGGAACAGCAAAGGGCCCTAAGTAGTCAAAAGAGACAGCCTCCAAAAAAGAGGGGGGTATTTACAGAGGGTGACATAGTCAGAGTGGTCCAGTGAAACTGAGCAAAGGGAAATTGAGACCAAATGCTCATAACAATTCCTATGTCTCAGATTAATCTGCACAGCAGTCTTAGCAGGGATGTGTTCAAATCCCCTTCCAGAAAAGGACAAAACAAAGTCTTGGGTTCAGCAACCCAAAGGATAAGTCTGTGCTGAATTACTGGACTATGATGAAAAACATTTGTTGTTTTTGTGGGATTCATCTCACTCTATCCTCTTCCTGTCCAACAGAGCTTACTTACAGGCACTGTAGCACTCCTCTTTGAACTGGTTTGGCTCAGTGGGTGGACAGGCATTTGGTTAGTGGTGGTCTCTTTGGAGGGAAGAGGGTTTGAAGAATCTTTCAGGGCAGTCACCAAGAACAGATTCCAGCTGGCTGCAGGCACTCCCACTCGGATGTGATGCACGGCAAAGTCTCATGCTCCTGAGCACCCCTGTCAGCCGATAAGCACAAGCACCCTGGCATGCATGGCAGCACTGAAATGTACAGGCATAGCTATTGTTGTGCTACCCCTAAGGAAACAGTTGATTTTGCTGCAGTTTGGAATAACAGATGTGGATTAAACCCTAAAAAAAAAAAAAGAGTATCCATTTGAGGCATAATTAAAAGGAGCCTAAATCCAACCAAAGACAAAATTGAAAAGCAAAAAAGGGACTTTGGTAACTTGACTTTGCCTATTGCACCCACTTTTTTACTGGCTTTGACTAGATCAAAAAAATGTCCATCCCCTGCAGCTGCAGGTAGCTGTAGTCCTTTGCTCAGCAATATAATCAACTATTGACTCAGAGCTGTAATAGAGGCTGCTGTTCTGGTTATGGGCTCAGAGCTACTTAAGTTGGGCAAGATCATTACCGTCTTCCACCCAGACCTGCTGCAGTGTGCCTACCACAAAATGTCGCCAAAAGTTCCTATCCAAGCTTCACGTTCCTGGATGACTTGGAGCGTATTCTTGAGAAGGAATTCAAATTTCAGTTAATAGTGGTGGATTACATACCTACAACTATTAAAATTCTTACTGTATTTTGTTTCCTTCACTGGAAAGGGTGAACTTTTCTTCTCCATTATGGTCTTTGTAAAATTGTGTGCATTTTTTCAAGGGTACGCTGCACAAAGACTGCCTTGCTTGTCTGTTGGCTACATGTTCACAAGTGTCTTTGCTGTCAGTTATCAATGCTATCAAGAAAGCAGCATCCCTTAAAAGGCTTCCAACAGAATTTTAGCTCTAGGCCACATACTTTCTCTCTGCAGGGTAGCTTTTACCATCTAATCTCACTGGAACAAGGAGACTTTAAAACTCGGAAAAAATGAATGAGGAAATCAGTGATACCAATTATACACCAAATGAAGATAAGCCCCTCTGTCTCATTAGCACTGTTTAATTATGCTTGGATTTAAATTCTAAATATAGTCCATACAAATTCACAAGGGCAAGTGTTTGCTTCCCCTGTTGTAATCCTCTTCACATCTAATACTCCTCTCTCCTATGAGATCAACAGTTTTAAGGACCTGTCCGCTTGAGTCACAAATAGAAAAGATGCTGACACTTCACTCCTTACAAGTGAAAAATGTTGGTTAAGCAATCACTTATGTTTGACTTTTGCAGTGCTGTGAGAGTCCAGAGGTCTCAGATGACTTCTCAGCTTCCTGTGCTGGGTCTGTGTGTACACGTGGAGAGAGTGTCTGCTACGGGTTTCTATATTCTTAACAAAGCAGAGGCAGTATATTTTCCATATGCTTGTTGTCATGATCCATCATGATGTTCATTACAAATTCTCATCAGGCTGAACAAAGACACTGAACCAGGTGTCAGGAACATTTATGCTTTTATTGTACAGTTGCCATAACTGTAGCAACCAGCCCACTGTTTAGACTAAAAAGGTACTGGTAACAAACCCTTAAATTCTTACAATACACTTCCACAAAGGTGTTGGCTAACAAGCCCTTCATTTTGTACACTTCAGTAAGTTTTCAACGCCCACAGCAAACTCATCAAAGGTGCTGGCTCACAAGCCACAACACACCTCCAGAAGCTCCCCATTCCCACAATAAACTCCAGCACAGTTTACAGAGTAGAATATGATAGCTGTGCTTTGCCCAGGAAAAGCAATGGAAGAAAACAAAGAATGTCATCGGTCCTTAGATCCCAAGTGGGTCCTGCTGCATGGATGGTCAAGAGTGAAAGAGGAAGACAGGAAAAAGTGGGAGAATGGGGGCCAATCCTTTTACAGTTAACCTGGTGTATGACTCTTATGTAAACTATATTTTCTGCACTGCCTTGTTTGCAGATGCAGAGTCAGCCCTTCTCCAGGAAGGGAGCTGGGGGATAGACACTGAGCACGAGCCTCAGGGCAGAGCAGGGAGCTGGCTCAGAACAGTGCTGCCCCACTTTTGCAGGACCCTCTCCTCTGATCACCTTTCCTGTAGCAATACTCAGAATGTTTGAGATAAAACATGCTTAGGTCTGGTCCTCTACACTTGGGTGTATGCACTGATGTATGTTTTGTCTGTCTGTCTATCTCTTTAAATGCAAACCAGCAAAGTTTGCAGGAATTTGATTCTTGCCTTCCCAGTCATGGTCAAGCACTTGACCTGATCTGTATCTCTCTGGGATTAACTTCAATGTCTTTATCAGTTTATTACTACTAACCTGGTAACAAATATCATTTCTAACTACTTGCCTCAGTTCAGTTACTTGTAGATTTCAGGAAGCTTCTAGAAAGCCACCCTAAATCTGTGACTTCTACCCAGGGGTTCAGCTGAGAAAGAGAGGAAACCCACTCCCTTACTCCCTGAAGCCCTGAGGAAAATGCCCCCAGAGACAGATCTCTGCTTACTGAGAAGAAGCCTACTCTTAGTCCACGTGCAGATTAACTGTCCAAAATATCAATGAGGATGTCTTCAGTTTGAGAAAGGTGGGGTTTAAACAGGCACCAGACAATTCTAAAAGGAAGGAATGGGGCAGGGAAGAAAGAAGCAAACACCTGCTTTCCTTTTAGGTCTGGTTAAAAATTCAGTGTTAAGAAGCTCCATCTAAAAAGACAAAGATTTGAAAACATCATCAGCATTTCTAAAAGCACAGAGGGCAAACATGCTCCCTACCACAGCCTCAGTATTTGCTAATACTTTATCAATGGTTTTGTTTGACTCAGAAATACTATTATTTAATCGAACCACATATAAAGACTATTGAGTGAGAATTTTACTGCCCTCAAAACTAAAGTTTATTGCACTTATGAAAGCATTTTACACTTCCACCCTGGATTGGTATATATCTGCCAAGAATAGATGTCATTGCTTAGTCAGAGTGCAAAGGCATTTGATGCTCAGTGTCACCCCAGCTTTGGGTGTCCAAAGGAGAATGAACATAGATGCAATATTAGATTTGAGCTTCAGATGTTTGATTTCATGCAGCATGTAGAGGAACTACACCTTAGTAACCCTGCAATATGGAATAATTAGGACACCAGGTTCTTCCTGCATTAGTTTAGTCAGGGAACGGTTAAAAATGATGGTGGGTTTTTGTAACTCCTACTCCCTGGAGACAATTAAGCAGAAATGGCACTGAGGGCTTATTTGCTGGTAAGCACCCAAATCTCTGTGGTGGCTGCTTTGATTGTTGTTGTTTCTTGGAAATTTTGGTTGGACTTTCATGCCTGGAGAAGGAAGTCATCTGTGCATCTCCGGCAAGATGTCTACACACTGAAAATTTGAGAATACTGGTAGGATAGCCAGCCAGCCATCCCCATTAGGAGAGGTGCTCCTCTTGAGGGAGAGCCAGCAGGCCAGAGCCCAGCTGTGGGGGTAGGCCTGCCTCTTGGGAAGCCCTTCCTCCTCCAGGGCCTCGAGAGGAGCACAGCCTAACTTGGAAGGGAAGACCTGTCCTGCACCAAGCTAAGATGCTGCCATTTCCAGAAGTGTCTCTCCCCCTGCTCCCCAAACCTCCCAGCACTCACACCCACTTCCTGGTGCCTGCACTCCTGCAGCCTGGGTCAGCTCCCAGTCCTTCCTGGCTGAGGGGTAACCCAGCCAAAAAGAGGGCTGCCTTTTCCCCCAGGCCTGCCAGCTGACAACACCTAGCACACAGCTGGGTGCTCCTTGGAGCTCCTTGGCTGGGTGCTCCTTGGAGCTGAGGGAGGGAGGCTGTGGATGCAAAGGGCTCACGGTGAGCCCTGGGTTTCCTTACACTGACTGCACAACCCGTACCTCCAGCTAGTTAACTCCAGTTAAACTGAGTGGTTTGGACCAAAGCTCTCACACCATTTGTGACTTTAGTCCAGTAGCCATGAAATAACATTTTTCTGTCCAGACACACAAAAGAATGCAAAACAATATTTTCACTTACTGAGAAAGAAACTTCTAATGTACAACGACACCCTAATGGAATCAATTTATGTGAAGCACTCAGAGAATTTTTACACTACACAGTTGTCTCAGGTCATAAATACAACAAAATCTTTAATGGTAAAAGAATATTGAATTGCCCTAAAACAGAAGAGCCATGCTATTTGGATTAGTAACTACTACATAATAATTTCTTACGTGAAAAATGCCCCTACAGATTATATATTGTAGTAGCTATTGCTATTACAGTCACCAAATTAGAAATTAATTTAGATCTACCTCCTATCCTTAATTCCCCTTTATCAGCACAATGTCCTATAAATAACATATCAGAAATCTTAAGCAGTGACCATCACAACGAAATGTGTCTTGAACATTATAAAATAACACTTTAAAAGGCTTCTGAGTTTGGATTATGTAATTTCAAATTACAAGAATGGCAGTAATAAGAATAAAGTCCAGAGCAGAGAGAAGAGCTGAATTACAATATTTCCAGCAATTATAAATATATTTTGTCAGTCACGCTTATAACTATTGACATCAATCAATGCATTTCATGGACTCATCATTTTAGTATTCAAGCACCTAAAAGTCCAAAATTTCCGAATAAGGGACTAGGGCTTAACACAAAAGTTGAGAAGATAAAATTTAGCATTGTTGGAGTTAAGTTTGTTCACCCATCCTTTTCCTAGACACTACATCTCAATACTACTGTGAACTCCAAGCAGAAGTAAAGCTTCACTCCAGAAGCTTTGATTTTTATTTCAAGACTCTTGCTTCAAGTCAGATGGATTCTACAAAGCAGTAAGTTTCCCTTCACTGTTTGTTACAAGCTATTCCTTCCTGTTTTATATAACCTGGAAGAGTAACATGTTTCTCTTAGTATTTGTTTCGTCAATCGTTATCCAAATACAGCCAAATGCTACTGAATTCCCATACCCTGTGCCAGTCTCTAGGAAAATCAGTGTCATTAGTATTTAAATCCTCTGCCTGATGAAGACAGAGAAGCCTTGGTCCAATATCCCAGAGAGATAAGCAGTCTTGACTGTTTAGTTACAGGCATCTGCTGCTCTGATATTGCCACACCCATGCTCTGTGTCATGTCAGTGTGGGGTGATGTCCAGCAGTCTGAATAAAGCACCTTGCTTTGCCATCTAATGGGCACTGGGAAACTGGGTGCCTCCTTTCCTGGGCTGCTGACACTATTTCTCATGCACATCTCCAGTGGCAAGCTGAGTTTTGGTGTACCTCCCTTATTTTAGACAGAGACTGATTTATAAGCACCAAAGTGCTGCTAATTAAGCTGTGATTGTTCAGGCAGCACTACTTTTCTCCTTGTATCCTGGGTCTGCTTTCTGTGTATCTAAATATGAAACACAACATAAAGCTTTGCCACTAGCCATTATAGCAATTCACCTTCTACCTCTCCAGGACACAGTGGCTGAGTCTGAAAGTGTTATGGACACACATCTAGTTAACTAAATGAGAATAGCTGAAGTGTTATTTCAATCACACCATCCATCTGGAGCCTTGCCCAGCTGACTCCTGGTTGCTTTTCCCCAGTGTCAAATAGGAATGGCTCATACTGGCTTTTCCCCATGATCTCTGTGCTCATCTGTATTGCTCCTTAGCACAAAACTAGCAAAATTCTTTGCAACCTAAGTAACCTTTTACAAACATGAAAGGAGAAAAAAAAAAAAAAAAAAAGAAAAGCAAAAGAGGCCTTCACATTGCTGCCTCATGTTAACAGAGCCCATCAAAGCACGACCCCAAAAAGAAAGAGCTAGCTCAGTGTAATTCAGCTGACCTCCTATCAGTGGTCTCTGAGATAAGAAGAAAAAACACCAATCTTTACAGTTTTCACCATTAGGACCATGTTTTGTTGAATGTACTACCTACATATTAAGATTTTCATTTTAGCAATATATTAAAGTATAACATAAGTGGACAAGGATGAGGGTCATTAAAAACACAGGAATCCTGAGAGATGATAAAAGATGACAGAGGAGTAATTCTCCTATTTTATGTGTAACGATTTTATTAATTGGGTGATAGGACAACAACCTTTAGGTTATGCTAATTTGTTAGATTGGAAAGTGTTTGGGCTCAGTAATAAAACTATCCTGACAGCTCTAAGAAGACATTTATGAGATCAGCTCAGCACCTGATACATCCTTATGTAACCCTACAAGCAGCATGAGGATTTTGTGGTATCATATAAATGTGTATGAATTGACATTCGACCAATGGAACAAGATGCTCCAAATCCACTATGGGCAAGTCCACTTTGCCAACTAATAGGTTACTTACCTGTCTTTGCAATAGAGGGGCATGCAGGGAAGGTACTGTGGTACTCAAATCAGTGACGAGAGCTCTGCCAGCAGCCAATGAGCCACAGCTGCAAACCTGAAACAAACAATTTGTGTGGTGGTTAGGGCGATTACCTCTTTCATGAAGGAAGTTCTACATTATGCAAATATACAAAGCTGTGCAATATCTCTCCATGTGGCTTTTTATAGGGACAAATCTAGGGGAATGAAAGAAGCTGCACCACCCCTAGTCAGCCCCATGTATGCAACTATTTGGCAAGTCCTGTTCCTCTGCCATGCTCAGCCCAAAGGCAGAGGAGGTAGATGGCAGAATTCTGGGAGGATGCAGCATGTTCTACTTCTCTGAGTCCTTTAAATCTTTGCTAGTTCTATCAGTTTTAGTGAAAACCGCTGTTCTGCCAATGAAGGCAAGTGAAGATCCACTGGATCTGCTCACAAATGCACAAAGGAAAGCAATTCCTGGTACTGTTTCCTGCAAAGCTTTTGCCAATGCTAACAATCAGTTCCCTTTTCCAGTGTTCATTCGAGGCCTGGTAAACCCATGAGCATCCCAATAAACTTAGACACAAAACACAAGAAATCATTTCTCCTGTCTTTGTCTTGCATTTTGACAACTCTTTTCTGGAAACCTTAGTGGACATGAATAGAAAAGAGCTCATGATGCAAAATACAGTTCTGTGTATTAAAATAGTGTTTCTCAAGGCCCTGCACACATCGTCCCACTACTACATTGATTCTTACAGGAATCTTTGCCATCCATCCCACTGTTACCCATTGCACATTTCAGCAGAGCATCCTCCCCACATCATGTACCATGGCTGCATGATGACAGAGGATCCTATGACTGCTGGACATAGCACAAGCTGCTCTAGAAGCTGCAAGGCCAGTGTCTGAGAGCTGGAAGACACATATTAAAGTATCACAGGATCTCTTTCTCTACAAGCCCCAGTTCCAACTATTCCATTGCAGTGAAAGGTATGCACACACTACATAAATTTAAGTTAAAATTCATTTGACCAGTAGGAGACACATACTGCGAGATCCTACGTAAGAGTACTACAAAGTGAAATACAATATTTGCATATATTATATAAAAACCATTAACTTGTAGATGTGTGTGGCACTTTTATCCCTTCAACTAGAACCATAAAAAAATAACCCCATGCTTGTACAAACCGCCAATGTATTTAACATAATACATTGCCTTTCACAAAGCCGTATACCACTGGTATTTTAAAATGTAGTTCTCTATTAGTGAACAACATTTAGAAGAAGCTGGTTTGAACATGTCTTCTGTCCTGAACTATAAATATTTCAGTATTCAATATTCAGTATTTCAAAAATAATCTATTGATCAGTAAGGTACTGACAGGCCCTTTTAAGCACTGAAACACTGGGCAGTGCTTACACCTCTTTGAGCTATGGCTGCTCCCAGACCTTACTGAAGACAATGACTCACTCTGCTAAGGACTGTCCTTCCAGTCTGGGAGAAGGGAGCAATTGCACAACCCCCCTGGACATCAATACTACAAATAACAGGAAGCCACAACTCCAGGTCACCTTCAAAACTGATTCAAACTTTGCAGGTTTCCCAAGAGCAACAGCAAACACAAGGGACTGCTTGGTTTTTACACTGTGAGTACTACTGCAAAACTACAGAAACAGGAACAGGCCAGGGGCTCAGGGTTGAGGCCATGGCATTCTCTTCCCAGGAAACACTTGTTCCATTCGTTCTGCTGAATACTATGGCATCGCTTTCATACAAGAGCAAGAAAACACTTCACTTTGCTGGCTGACCTGTAGGTCTGATGGCAGCACATCTTCTGAGGACAGAGCAAAAGATCTCCTCCACTGTTTAAAGTCCCTGGGTGTGTTTTAATCGTGCAAAGATACCCATCCATTTGTACAAGGGGATTCTGAAATTTAAACATCATGTAATTTCTTAATGATACCCAATTAGCTCTCAAGACACTAGATACAAAATGAGATTTCTAGTGAAAGCATTTTTCCTTGATTTATGCACAGAATTTTACTGGCTTAGGAAACACAGCACAATGAAAAGATTGCAAGGTGACTCGATTACTTACAGCAGAAAAGAAAAATCTAATTTCTCCAACAGCAAGAGTTTCTTGGAGTTTTATAATTTCTCCAACAGCAAAATGTTCTGTTAGTAGTTGAATATCTGAAATTATTACTGCAAGAACCTCACTTATCCACAGGATAATAATCTTAATTTCAAAAGATACACATGAAGTTCAAAATTAAATACATGGTGGCTGTATAGAAAGCAAAGCTCATGTACTACGCATGGCAGGAAACTGTTTTTTGAGCCACAGTGCACAGGACTGGAAATAATAGGCTTAAAGAGCAGTAAGAAAGACAGGATGTTAGGAAAACCTAGAACAGATCACTTGGGTAAGTAATGCAGCCATCACTGATAGGCAACTTTAAGAATAAGGTGGACAAATTTGTCAAGATATAAGTAAACTTGAGCCAAACTTAGGTATTGGACGAAGCTAGAGTTTTTCAGGGCTCCTTGCCTAGGAAGCATTGAGGACTGAGTAAAACCTGCTTCGTTTGTGGAAGGGTTGCTTGGAAACGCACTGGCCTCAGGTGGCAGGTATGTCATGCCAGACCCCCGGGAGAGTGACTCAGGGAGCTCTGTGTACCTCATTAGACTCCTTTCACCCATCTGTGATCACAAAGACATGCGATATCTGGATCATACATTATTTCTCTGAAAAATGTGCAGTCTTACCTTTCCTACAAAGGCAACGCGGTCCTCAGCTGTAGCGTCCATGGCTGCCTGGAGCCCGGTATGGTCCAGGTTTCAGGGAGGGTATTTACACCCTGAAGCCCACGGCAGGCTCATGCTTGGACCCGACAGTGCCGGGGTCTCCGTGATGTGGCAGCAGACGGACACGCTGGGATGGCTGGCCCACGGAGTGTGGGGCTCTGCAGGGCAAACACCGTCAGTCCGTGCTGCCTGGCACCCCTTAGCTATGAAACCAGAGTCCTCACTCTGGCTGTAGCTGATACGGAGAAAAAATATACTTTAAAAAATGCAATAGGAATCGAGAGACTCAAGTATTTTAGACATCGATATCAGGTCACTCTCTAACCACAGTATCGTCAAATTCTGAGACTTCCCTGTTCTGATACGCTACCTCACTAGGCTAGGCTCTCTGGTCTCCCTTCCCAATGCAATATCCCACTTCTGGAGAAGAGCAACAAGTCCTGAGGGCTCTTTGAAGAGTAATAAATGTAATAATGTAAATAAATGTAATAAATGACCCAGAGACACTTCTCATCTCGCCGACGGCTTCCTTCCCTCGCCGAACCACTCGGCTGCACAACATGGCTGCGGGGGCGGTGCTGCACCTGCCTAGCCGAGGCCCCGCAGCTCCTCTGCCCCGGCAGCCGCGGCTCCAGCCCCGGCAGGGCCGGAATCTAGAGCACGACTGAAGCAGCAGCGCTGCTGGGGACCTGCATCCCCTCCCCAGGTTGGATGTGTCACGTCCCGCCTGCCCGCGGGAGCTGCGGGACGGGGAAGAGACCCGCCTCAGACCTTTGGTTATCGCACGTTCGGGAAGACATCAAAGCTGGAGCAGGAATACGCAGGATGCTTTAAATTCCAAACCAGGCTTTCCTTTCCGGGGTTGCTGATTTTAAAACACGCAGTCACCTGCTTAGGCTGCCACGCGGTGTGGCAGCAGCGCAAAGCTTCCCGGGCCGCGCTCGTTCAGGTGCCTGCACTGCCATGATGCATTTCCCGACTTCCCGCGAGCGTCAAAAGCACCTTCAGAAAGTCAAAATATTGACCAGCCTCCGGGAAATTGCTATCTATCAGCTGGCGTAGACCAAGTTCGAAGTGTCTAACGCTCCACAGTGAAATCTGAACAAATTCGATGCTAATATATAAGCAGAATAGCGTCAAAACACGATTGTTTTGCAGGAACAAGCCAACCAATGTTAACTCTGGCTGCAAGGACGTAGCACTACGTTCAGTTAAAAGTGTACACCTTCTCTTACAGTCACACGTTTCATATGTAAAGGGGTTTTTAAAATTATTATTATTTTTTGTTATTCTGTAATGTAGTATTTTATAATCTTTCTGTGCAGACATTTAAAGTGTTTATGAATTTAAAGGAAGCTTTTATTTCCAAGATTCATTAAGAACTGCATGATGATGTTTAACTTAATTTCTTTTGTCTACCTGCTGTTAAATCAGGAGAAAGCTTAGGAGACCTAGTGATGACACATGCTGAAGTTAGTAAAATGGGCATGAAATACAGACTGACACCTGACACATGATACACCTAGAAATGGATCAGCACTCCACCCGCAGAATAATTCAGGGTCCTAAACTCAGCCTCAATGGTACTTCTATCCCAAGCACAATTGCTGAGTCGCAGGTACCAAACACAAGTCAGAAGTCTTCTTGTGACCACAGAATTTGTCCATGTGGGGATACAAAGTTTTCAGTAATAGTACTGCAAGATGTTAACGTAAATACAGTTGTGCTGTTGGGGGTAAAAATCTTGCAATTTTGATTCAAAAGATGAGATGGTAACTGTCTTTTTTTTTCAAGTATTCCTGTATGAAGCACTTTTAAAGCGAGTGTTTAAGTTTCAGAAACATGTATTTGTAAAGCTGAAGTAAATGTCATGTATTTAGCCACAACAGCCTATTCCCAGATTCTAACCATAGGAAAAACAAGTCTGTCCATAAACCTCCTCTTTTAGGTAGCTGTAAACTTCTGAGGTACTTAAGTAGTTCTCTAATATACTGCCTAATTTACTGTTACAACGGGTAACCATAACACATTCCAAATAAATAAAAACACAGTTAGCTATCATTATCAACATGCAGACTAAGAAGGAATTCAACATAATGTGAACTTACAGCTCTATAGCACATTCTCCTTGAACTCTGCAGTCAGTCTTGTGCTGTAGAGAGTGGAAAGGATGGAGTCCCAGTACTCTCTTTGAGTCTAATTTTCTAATAATTCTATCAGCTAATCTTATTCCCCAGCTCAATATTTAAAGAGGGACCACTGAAATACTTAAGAGTTGTTTCTGTGCAGTCTATTCAATGAAACGAAGTTTTGGTTACCTCATCATGACAGATGTTTTAAGTTTCATGGAATTGTCCCCTTTCACCTCCAATGCTACTAAAATTAATTATTGTATTATTGGCCTTTTGTTTGTAATTAAGAAGAGTTTATTTTAAATATTTTCGTGTTGCTCACTGATATGGTTATGTGCTTTGCCCTTTGCTGAAATGTAAAAACATACAATGAAAACCTTGAAATTTCAACTGCTGTTGTTTATTACTGTTTTGGCTACATTCTCTACAATTTCAGCAGCATCTTAAAGAGACAGTTAACATTTCTTTATATACAATGAAAACAAAATGGCTTGCAACATCAGAAACAAGAGCAACAGTTTAACTGTACAATACTAAATGAAAACCTGTGGTAATACAGCCTCCTCTTTCTGCAACATGGACAAAATTACATATAGGTATTCAGCATCAAGAACGGGATAGTAAAAAGAATAGTGAACAGGAGAGAGATACACTGTTCTGAAAATAAGTTTCTACCATACAAGGCAGTTAGAAAATGTTTCACATTTTAAAATATCTGTACAAGCCACAGGAAACATTTTCTTGTTGATAGGAACTTCCAGAAATAGAGAATAACCATGAGCAACTTCTACATCTATTATCAATGCGCTCTGCAGGACGAGAACGCAATAAACTGACTTAAAGAACTGTACTGTATATGGCCAACACAGATCTGCTTTACATGCCTTGATTGTTAATGGATTGCCTATTCTCACTCTCGTACAGTTGACTCGCACCTTAAGGAGGTCATTTGACTCTTGTAAAAGTAAAAGCAACATCATTTAGCAGCAATTAAAAGCGCCTTGACGGAGACTTAAAAAAAATACAATATCCAATTAGAAAAAGCCATACTTTAAACATTTGTACAGGAATAAGTTGCTGAAATTTAACTGAAAATGTGACATCTGTACAACAATTTACAATAGAGCTAGAAGGGAATTTATCATTATTCCTGCATAGAACATTATACATGACCTGTTTGCATTTGGTTTCATACTGTTGCTTGTTTTTATTAGAAGCCTGGAAGGTTTCTCAAGTTTCAATATCACAGCAAGTATAGTATTTTTAAAAAACTGAATGGATTTCAAAATTAGCAATCTATTTGAGAAATAAGTACCAGGAATTCCATATCACCCTTCCAATCTAAATTCAGTGAAACAACACCTATTTTTGGAGGTACAAGCCTGAGTAGCCAAATAAAATACTCTAATTTTATTTGAGAAATCTGATGCTGAACATTATCTTTCACCATCTCACACTTCTTACTTTGGTTTTGAAAGATCGATGTCTTGGAAAGATGGCAGCTCATTTAGTTTATAACCAGGCACAGAATTTTTCCTGTGTTTTCAAATTTGCTCACTACCCTTTTTTATTTAAATAATGAAAAACTACCCTTCATGTTAGAACTTTCCAGTATCCACCAAATGTACTTTAAAGTATTAAAAAGATTATTTACAATGTTCCCCAGAAAAAAAACTAAAAACCTTTTCTTCAGTCTTAAGCATAGTATACCTGTTAGTTTGTAACAGGAAGTGTCATGCTTCATCCTTCAATGTTTACCGGTGTTTCTCAGAAGGGTACATTTATTCACAGTCCATGATCCATTCCAATCATACAAATGACACTATGTAGAAGGACTTCAGTCTGAAAACACAGTTATCAAACTTGTCCCATGTAAAAACACTCAGAATGCTTTCAAGCTCAAGTCTGCATCTGAACACTAAGCAAAGGTATCATAGCATTCCTCAGCTGGAGAAATTTCAGTACGAAATAATGCTTGAAGTAGGTGGTGTAGGGGATGCTGCTAGGCCAGTCATATGCAAGTTTCCTGAAGAATTTGATCTCCTCATATGAGGGAGAAGATAAGGATCATTAGCCAGCTGGTGGACATCAAATCTATCCTCTTTCCGGTATGCTAAACAGCGTCTGATAAAGGCCTAGAAAAGAAATGTGGTAAGTTACAGTAACATTCCAAATACTTACATCTGCTTTCAGGCAAGTAGGCAAGTCCTACTGGATAAACTAGGGTCTGAACAAATTCTTGTTCTTAAACAATTCAATTCAAATGACAATGTAACATTTTACTGCTGAGCCCTCTGAGGAAATGTAACATCATGGCAGAAGGAAAAAATCAGCAAATTAATTGGCTGCAAATAATCACTTCAAGTATGTATTTCCATGTTTAGGAACTATATTTACAAGTAAAACATTAGCATCTCACCCAATTAGATTTCTGCATGTTTTATGCCTGAACAAAATAATAAAAACCAGGAGCAAGTGTCAGAGGATTGAAAAAGGAGACCTTTCTATGTCTCCAATGAGTTTCTAAAACCACTGAGCGGGGAAGAATAGGTGGATGATGCAGGGACAGAATTTCAGTGCTTTAGCTGACTTTTGAAAACAGACATTTCCACATGTGCCATGACAGGGTATAGCAAAACATGAAATTGACAATGATGGTTGCCATGCTCAATAGGCATTATATAAAGAGTATTTAGGAAACCACTACCTTGCTGAAACTCTCTTCCCATGAAAAACTCAATCACACCTGCTTAAAATTATCTAATCAATTGGAAAACTGTAGCTAAATTCACTATGTCATCTCCACAATTAGGTCCATAAGGTGTATGCCAATCATTCTGTGCTGAAAGTTTCTGTCAAGTCTTATGTCTAGCACACACAGAACATTTAGTCTCCTGAGAGCCTGGCTTCAACGTTTAATGATAGAAAATCCTTATTATTGCTACAGAACTGATTAGCACATCATTACTTAATTTAGAACTTAATTTAAAAGAATTACATATATCTTCTTCGATGAATCTGTTCAGCTGTTTGTTCTTTGCTCCAATTAAAAACTGGAGATTAAAGGAGAAAATCTGTAATACAAGTTCCAAAGAATCATGCTACAATTTACTTCTATCATTTGCATATCCAGCATGAACAAGGTACAATATAAAAATCATGCATGTCTGTTAGTATACACTCACATGTTCTTGGATATTACATATTTTAATCAAATTCTTCACAGTAAATCCTTCAAAACAAATGAACTGTAAACAGCTATTTTCAAGATCCTCAGAGTAACAGTTTGTGTCTAAAATGTTTTTAAAATATTTCACAGTTTTGTGGCACTCTAGCCACACTAGTGTGAAGCAAAGGAGACCACTGCACAAAACAGGAAACAGTGAGGAGGATCAAAGGACAGTTACAGTCTGAAAACTAACAATGTCATTTGAGATTCCATATTTATTTAATCTGTGTTTTCCAAATCAGAATTTCAGTTTACAAGCTGTTCTTTTCCAACTGCCAGGCCTATAAATCTGAAAAACAATTTGGATTCTACACAGTCATTGTAAATGGCCTGCATTAAGAAGCTAGTCTGAAATTGTTTTACAGGATTTCCACCAGAGAATAATTTCTCCCTCTCTCTTACATCTATCGTGACAATGGTTAATATGAGTGGAGAATACTGGAAGTTCATTTTAGTTTTTCAAACAAACAGAGCATGCAAATACACAGAGAACACAAAAAGTTGCCAATTCTTGGCGCTGAACTGTCTACTCTTTCCTAACATCCTCTATATAAAAACTATTAATGACAAAGAAATGCAAAGTTAAAAGACACAGATATAAACTCTTAGTATGTAATGCTATCAGTTACATGATGCGTATTTGTCAACTATATTCAAGGGATAGTTTTTTCAACTGCTGGTAAAAAAAACAATGAACAAAAACCTCAACCAAAAAAACCCCCCAATACTAACTACAATTCTTCAACCAGTTTTTCATAAGCTCAACTGCAACTCTCTCACTAACACTACTTTTAGAAAATATAGTGAACAGAAATATACCACCACTTGTAATAGCATGCTTATGTACCCAAAAGACTTACTTTCTTAGGAAGTTACTGCCTCTAGAAATATGTTTACTTTCCTTTTAATCTTTAGAAGCTGAATCTTAACATATATAAATTTTTGGCATCTTGTGTCCTAAATCTACATATGTTTAATTAGTTGCAGAAACTTGAATGAGCATTCCACTATCTTGGCTTTTTTTTTTTTCAAAGAGCACATCTATTGCATCTTATCATGAATGTATCTTCCAGAAATTGGGAGAGTTTTTACAAGCAAATAACACATAGCATTTTCTTCCACTTTCACAGAATTGGATTTGTGTTATAGATGCTCATAGTAGTAATCATTTGGGAAACCACCTTAATCTGTTTCTGAATAGCCAGTCTGTGTAGAAGAATCAACACCTTTGTGGCAGATCAACTATTCTAGCAGTTTTATTTCCTGAATCAGCATCAAAGTATCTTCTAGATCCTCAGTCTTAAAAATTCATGTTTCTAAACTCAGATCTAAGTTCATACACACATACTACGACCTTTCAAGGGGAAGAGTATTAGAGGTCATATCCTTCAGGTACCTGTGGTCAAATATTTCTTCTAGCCAATAAGGCTGCAAGAGAGTAACATTCACTATTTTCAGAAAGAGCTTGCTACTCTTAGCAGCAGCATTTCAAAAGAACTTCTAGTGAGACAGCCTGAATGAGACACATAAGGTCCTCCAGGAAAAAGCAAAGCAGACAATTTTTGAGGTGGCCTACTTTAAACCACTTGCAAATTTCTGGAATATATATGTATAGTTTTGCTTTGAAGTACATGATTTTGAAAAGTCCCAGAATAAGGTTGCTTAAATAAAAACATCCAAAACCTAGTTCTCAATTATGTTTTTCTACACACTGAGTTATTATGTCCCACAGCATTCTTGGGTTAACAATCATTTTACAGCTGAATCTTTTATGATGAATGTTTTACTCAGAGATTATACTACAAGTTACCTTGGCTTCATTGCTTACAACAGGTTTGACAGGGAATTGAACTTCTGTAGCTTTTAATATTGTATTTTCTTGTAAGATATCTTGCTGTGATTGATTGTGGCCAAATGGCTGCAAAACAAGCACATGGTTTTTTTCAAGAGATTTATCCAACTACTTTGATTTCAAAAATATTTATGCTATAGTAAGTTGTTGTAACAGTTGTTAATACAAACTGCTTACTATTCTGCAAATAAAAAAGTTTCAGGCAAGATTTTCTAATTTTTTGCAAAATCAGTGTACACCACCAAAAAGTAACAAAAGTAATTTTGCACGTACATTCATGTCTTTACAAATGTAATTCAGTCCACTGAGAACAGGCACCTACACTAAAATTCTTTAGTTTTTCAAATGTTTTCCTTACCTTTCTACCATAAAGGCATTGGAAAAAGATTACTCCAACTGACCACACGTCAACCTTATTAGAAATCTTTGGTGGCTCTTTGCCAACTACAAAACACTCTGGAGGCAAGTACCTGGAAAACAAAACATACTTTTCAGTGTGTAAGTATGGCACCACTAGCACATGCTCAATTATCACACTGTACAAACACCTCACCTACACATCTCTGAGCTTTGACAGCTGTACAGTTGCCCTACAATCTGCATTCCACCACCCTGCAACCCATCAAAACTGATATTCCAGTTTTTGCACAGTTAGTCCAATAGAGGGGTCTATTTCACACAAACACAAACATTTTTTACCTAAACCACCAATTATAATTTTTTTTTAATTGGTACCCCAGGTTAAATATGAACTTCTTCCGTCTATCAAAGCAAGAAAAGATGAAAGCCAAATAGGACATTTTACAGCAAGACCTGGTTAGGAATCAAAGAAAATGCAGATATGGTTTAAAGATCCTTTACCCAAGTTTTTAGCAAAAATGGTAACATTACCCAGAGGGGTGTATGACAGACAAAGGTGATGTCCATCCCTATATTCTGTAGAAAGAGAATTTAACTTAATGAAAGTTGAGGAAGTTCCCATGCCATTTCTGAATTACTGAATAACCGGTGAAATGGAACTTTCTTTACAAAGCAAACAAAACCTTCCAAATGTATTAACTGAAGTGCAGTTAAGTATTATTTACTGTAATATTTAAAACTGAAAAAGGTAAAAAACCATTAGGGCAACTACAGAACAGGCACTCATTTGTCAACAACATGTAAGACTTAAGTAGAAACCTTTAAAAAATATTTGTAGAAATGGGAACAGGCAGAAAAATGAGAAATGCAACAATTTTAAACAGTATTACAAACTCTCTTCTGGAATACTTATCTACAATTCTGATTACAACAATCAAGACAAGTGATCTTAAAGTGATAGAAATGCAAAGGAGGTTACTAAAATGATCGGAAGAATGGATAGTCTACAGTTCAGGGGGAACAAAAAGTGAAGGCTACAAAAACACCAAGGAGCAAGTAGTAGGAAGGGGCCACAACCTATTTGAGGGAGGACAATGTTGGCACAGGAACAAACAAGTATAAACTGGACACAAATATACACAGTCTGTAAATTAGAAGATTAGGTTTCTAATGATCAGACAACTGAGGTTACAGAAGACACTTCAAATCAGATTACTGGGGCCAGAACACTAACTAAATTTAATATAAACATCTAAAAGTTTACCGAAGAGATTATATAACCTAACTGCCTGGGAAGGCAGGTAACTGGACCCAATGACTGAGGAAATCCCTTCCAGGGCTATGCTGCTGACAGTGCAACGTACTCTGAACAGACTCATTCCCAACCTCAAACTCACTCTAAGTATTTCCCTCCCTAATGAAGATTTTGGGCTCAGAGAAAGCATGAATTAGAAATGCAGAGATTCATCATGAATCTATAATGATTACAGATCTTTTTTTACTCTTAACTTTGCAGCACCACTAGTACCTGAGGCATTCTAGATGAAACCCAAAGGCCAAAATTTTTCTGATATATATTCCTAAAATAAAACATTGAAACTGGTGTTTGAATAGGTAAAGCATTAAAAAGAGTAGCAAAAGCCTAACACTTCTAAAATGCTTCAACCTGAATATAACTTTTTCACAGCATGCGCACAGTTGCAGTTGTGGAAGAGTACGTTTCCTTTTCTAAAAATTCCAAAGGAAAAGGCAAAAACTTTATTACATACAACTCCTGGATATGGGAAGAGGTGCAAAGCAAACGGGAATGACACTGGCTTCTCTGTAGAGCAAATGGCTTATAACAACCTGGCCAGTACAGGATTTCTAATCCACCCACCCTGACACAGCCAGCACATACCCAAGCTCAAAGAGCTACTGTGCCATGAAGAATCTGCATCTTTAGAGACCAAATTCTAAAAACAGATTTTCTGTAAGCAGTGAAATGCTTATAGTCATTCCTATGCCTTAGCAGCTCTAAAACTCCAGTGTTTTGGGCGAGCATGCAAGTACATAAAAAATAAATCACAGCTGCCGAGCTGTCATTAACCTTTAGGAAGTAAGAGTGAATACTCTTTTGTCCTAAGGACATTACCTGTTGGTAATCCCTGTTCTACAATTTCCAAGTACTAAGCACCCACACTTAATCATCACAGCTCTGTCAAATGTCTTCAACCACCAGCAGCCAAAGATTAAACACCTGCTTCTTCAGAGGAAACCATGTTTCTAAATCACAGTGATCATCTCCATATTTATGTATGTATCTATATATATATTTATAAATAAACAAATAAAACACTCTCTTATTTTACTTGTTACGTTATTCTTCTAACATTGAGGAATATCAACATCACAGTACTGAACAAAAACCTTTGTTTGTTATCCATCTTAATATTTTTAGTCCTAGCTGTCTCTCCAAATTGGCTTTATGATCCAAAGTCTAAACAGCAAAATCAAACCATGCCTTACCAGTAAGTTCCTGCTCCCTGTGAAGTTAAATCCATTCCATCCACCCCATAGCTATCATCATCCATTATTTTGGACAGGCCAAAATCAGTAATTTTTATTTCTCCACACGCTGTTCCATCTACAAGAAGGATATTACCTATTCAGGAGAGGGAAAAAAAAGGAAAAAATTACTTCAGAAAAGCTAACAGAATGCTTTATTTTCAAAACCAGGTTCAATTTTTAAGAACATCTAACTTCATGAGGGTAAGTGACAATTTTACAGAATCGAAGACTCAGAACCATAAAACAGTCTGGGTTAAAACTGACCCATGACTGAACCCATGACCTTGGTGTTATAAGCACCATGCTTGAACCAAGATACATTTACATAATCTTTACATCCTCAAGTGTAGAGTAACTTGACTATGACATGTTTCTGTCTAGTTTCAGGAACTCTCTAGGTTATCTGAAATGTCTCTCTCAGCTGGGAGCTGGCTGGTCAGCAAAGAAACACCAAAATGGAGTGAGGAAACACCACCATGCAGCACCATACTAGTTACAATGAATTTTCATTATTTTTCTGTCAGAATGAATCCTACACTACAGTTTTCAAGGTTTGCATATACCACAAAATTGTGCCAAGAAATTGCTGCAATCCTAAAAATCTTACTCCATGTGTTAAACTTGTACAATAATTTCTCGATATAAAAATTATTTGAAGAAGTTCCTCTGAGAACAAAAACTAAGGAGACTAGAATACATTCTGTACAATTTCATAAGACAAGAGAAACCTGTATGAACAGTTTATTATAGAGCTGAAAGCAAACAGCCTGGCACTAATAATTACTTTACAAACCCTACACTTGGAAGTGTAGCAGATTAAAGCACATGAAGAATATAAGCATCATTCATGCAAGATGGTAAAACAAAGGCCATAGAATCAAGACAAATATTGCTTATAGAAATATTTATTATTCATTGTAAAGAAAACTCTCTGTAAAGTCCTGTTTTGGAGTGCTTGTGCTGGGATGCTGAAAGTTATTGATTACATATTTACAGGTTTAAAAAAACATATGGGAGAAATTATTTACACATCAGCATTCCACAATTACCAGACAGGATTGAGCCTACTAATGATCTTATCTGTTTATACTGCTTAACTACCAATACATGTATCTATTAGTGATATGACTTTTTCCTACAAATTCAAATCAAAATAATACCAAGCAGAAAAATTGTAACAAACATTTTCCACAGAAAAGGCAGATAATTCTGGCAATGAAATTCCAAAGGAAAGCACATACTTTTTCCAATTGTTTACAACAACTGTGACACACAGCTAACTTTGGCATCTTCAGGCATGAATTACGAACAAAATAAAGGATAAAAAATAAATTACATTTTCAATTGTAACATTTCTCACTTACCTGGTTTAAGATCATAGTGTATAATAGGGGGCTTGATCTCATTGAGATACCGTAGTGCATTTACTATTTGCATTACAATGGACCTAGCTTCTTTCTCTGACATCAGTTTATGTTGCTTGAGATAGAAATCCAAGTCATTGCCTTCACAGTATTCTAACACCGTGCAAAACCTAGGGNNNCAAAACCTAGGGTGGAATTTAGAGAGACAAAATCAAAGAATGTATCATACTGCACACAATCAGAAACAGACCTGACAACCTAGTTTCATTCTGACAAGTTTAAGAATGGCTGCCTGAATATTAAAATATATGAATGAAATTGTTCATTGAACACATGGTGTAACTATTAGCTTATAAAAACTGATGTAAATCAGAACATTCATACTGACTAAAAGAGAAAATGCATCCATATGGATAAGAAATTTTAAAAAGCCTCTTTATTTTTTGTAGACACATTTCTTAAAATCAAAATACCTTAAAGTACCCCTTAAGATGTGACACAATTTCATGCAAAGAGCTTTAGCCTAGTCACCAGGGGCTACACCTGGGCTAGTACTGCTCCTGATGCCATTTAGTCTTGGAAACTTGTCTAAGGTATGGCAGCCTTTCAACACCAGTCAGGTGTTGCAAAACACTCTCTTCATCAGCTTACAGAAGGCCTGTAATACTTAGCAGGCAAACTTCTGCAACTCGTGTGGGGTTTTTAAAAATGTTTTGGCTGAAAGCAAGAACATACGTTATTTCTGTTCAAATACTCTTCATTTCTGTTTATCTAATATACAGCACTAAAATCCCTGCCAAGTTCTACTTACGTATCTGTATCCAGGGAGAAGTAGTCATACAGTTTAACTATTCGGGGGTGATCCAGTTCTTTGTGTATTCTATACTCTCTGCAGGCATGTCTAAAAGTAGATGAATACATTAACCTTCTACAATCAACAAATTGCTATTAAGCTTAACATATGAAGCTTAAGTCATTAATATTTACTTGTGGTAGTTTTCTTTCTTTTCATCCCTCCAGCTTTTGTTAAGCTGGTGAATCTTCACAGCAGCGTATCTTTGTTCGTAAAGATCAAAAGCCTAAAAAAGAAATGCATGAATAAGGCAAAGTTATAACTAAAGGTGATAAAAATAACACCCAATAAAGTGAAGAAAAAAGCTGGCATATAATTCACAAGTCTATTGACAAGGCTACTGTCACGCTACCTCCCCTCCACAGGTTAAGTGAAGTCTGGTCAACCCATTACAATCCTTCTACTTAATTAGATCCCTTTTGTCTCCCCCCTAATTAAATGTACATGGCTGAAAAATTAAATTTATCAGACTCAACAAACTCTACCTTGTATACTTCACTGAAGCCACCTCGGCCAAGTAAATGGAGTAACAAATACCGTTCATTCAGTGTGGGGTGATCTTTGAATCTTGAAAGAAAAAAAATTGTTTTATTCTTTTTAAGGTATACAAGTAGCATCTAAATGTCAATTTCTTAGTATTACTCATCCAATGAAGTTTTCTTTTTAGAAACAACATACAGTAAGCTGAGCAACATTACACAACAAGAATTCTTACGATACAATGGTACAACATGACCAATTTCAGTACCTTTTGACTATTTAGTTTACAAATACTGTCACAACACTGTCATGGAAACAGTCAATCCTGGCAAACATTTTGTTATTTTTCTCTATTTTTTTTGAGGATAAGAAAAGCGTGCTTAAATTTAAACATGTGATACATGGGTCTCTCTTTGTTCTGCCAAATTTTAGAGAAGACTAACACTTCATCTTTCTGGAGCAGACAACAAGGACATTCTTCCAATTTCATACAAAACATGACCAGATACGTTGTATATTACTGCCTCTATTTAACAAAATGGATTTTATACAACACTAAGAAGTTAAATCAGAAACAGCAATATGGGAAAACATGAAAGAACTGACTACCTGCTCATAGTCTAAGCACAAGCAAAAAGAAAACACTTCTTCCAAATAGAAAATGATGCTGCCAGACCAAGAAAAAGGACCATACTCTCTCTCCTGAAATATACAGAAGACAAAATACATTCTTCCATCCAGGCAGAGGGAAGGGATCTGAATATTCATCACATTTTTAGTACAACACTGAAACAACTATAGTCAAGAATCTAAGGCAAGCTGCCAGTTACATTCCATAGAAAACTTTAAAGAAGAGGTTAGGGCCAGTCTGCCAATAGCTCATCCCATCCTTACATATTCTCTACAGTTTTGGAAGTATGGTCATAGGCAGTCAAGTATTTGAGAGAAGATGTATATTCTTGCTTACTGTGCCCCTTTTAAAATAAAACTTTCCTTTTCATTTGCTCCGAAGATACGTATTTCAATGCTAAATATTTTTTAAAGAAACTATAAACAGTAATTAATGCATTCAGTGCAGAATACAAACAAATCCAGGGGCAGCATCATTAGGCACCTGATGTCATGCGACCAGTAGCCCAATTCTTTTTTTATGGTGTTTCTATTACATGTGTACCTCTAGTAGGCCAATCTTGTGAATCTTACCACCTTCCCTCTCCAGTGCTTTTGCTACTCTGTGTGGCTCTCCCTGGCTCAGAACCTGCACCCCAACACCACATGGGCTCCAAAGCCAGACAGGAAAGCCCTAACCCTCACTCTCAACTTGTCCCACTATTACAGTGCTGTTGTAGACATACAAGTTTACCCATGGGTAGATGGACTTGTTAGAACAAGAAAATGGGCTTAAGCTTTACACCACAGCTGGAAGTGGAAATCCCAACAGGATTTGAGGCACAATCCAGCAGCTGCTCTGCCTCAGAACCCTCTGCCTTACCAAACAGCCACATTGCTAAGACATGCTAGGAAAGCAAGGAGGGGCTACAGACTTAAATTACTTCTCCATTGCTTCTCTCTTCTACATGATGGCTATAAGCTGTGGCTTGGCACTTGGTAAATACTTGTCTAAACTCCACAAAAACATGAATACACAGTTTAAAGCTTTTCATTCTGTACCATAAAATGTGTTAGCATTGACTGCAGACAGTGAGTAGTGAAGCTGCACTATTCTGCTTGTCCATGTCNGTAGTGAAGCTGCACTATTCTGCTTGTCCATGTCCTGTAACTGTTTTCTACTGTGACTGTAATTTGGACATTCTTTGCCCAACACATGCATTATTTTCAAAGTCAAAGCCTGTCATTTTTCTGTGCCCTTTATTCCTTATTTCTGAAGGACCCTTTTTGAAAAAAAGAGAAGCTAAACCTGTTCTAATGCAAACACTGAAGATTAAAAAGGTTGTCATTTAACCTGCTTGTTTATTTGTTGTAGGACATTTATTTAAAAATAATATTATATATTTTTATTTTTAA
>WEKY01041211.1:5620-27583 GCA_013390045.1 Picathartes gymnocephalus
TGCACCTGACCCAGTGCTATGGGCTGTCATGTGTCCAGGTCTTTTTCCATGGTTTCAGTCCCGCAGGATGAATCCCAAGGCTGCACTGCCCTGGTGTGCATTATTACTGGGAATACATTCCCCCCAATAGAATAGAAAGTTTGCCCAAACCCTCACCCAAAATTTCAACAATATAATTTTCTACATCTTATTACCCATGTCTGCAACCATGACAGAAAATAAAATCAAAATTAAATATTTGCTGCATTTGTTTCTAATCCTTTAAGTTGCAGCTCTTAATCCAAGGCTGAACAGTTTTTCCTGGATTTCCATCAGTCTGGAGTTTAACTCCAGGATTTCTCATTTGTTTCAGATCTCAGGACCTTACTTATCCTGCAGCTCTGAGAAGCATGCTCAAGCATGACAGGACCACCTTAGGTTTCAGAAATCTCAAGACCTTTACAGCAGTTTTATAGGATATCCGTATGTTAAAAAACAAAGCAAAGTCTGTGAATGTGATGTGGCATTAGCTCTGAACCGCCCATCCAGAAAAATTGCTTTAATTATCTCTGGTAATTGTAACCTGAGAGACTTAAGTCTTTGTAATGATTCCTGTTGGAGACTCAGGAATTAGCAGGGGCTGTGGATCATTCCAAAGGAGGGCTTTGCTAGCTGTCCCTGTGTTTTGGAGGCTAAAGGATGGAACAATATGTAGAAACTTTCCCTTGTCAACTTGTTTTAGCATAAGATAACAACCCTGGCCACATATAAGCTACTCATAGAGATGCAGAACTAACGTGATTGCCAGGTAGCCAAAAATGTAGACAAGAAGTATTTCTTTAAGTAAGAAAGGGTAAGGAAAAAAATAGGTAACATTCAAGAGTTATCTGGCTTGGGTACAGCAGCTGAGACCAAATAACAATCTGCTGCATTTTCCAAGTGACTAGCAAATACATATAATTTGGGTTGAATAATTAATAACCTGGAATATGAATCGGTGCTAAAGAGGATTTTCATGAAACAAGAATCATGCTGTTACAAGAAGCTGCACCCTTTTCTTTTTCAAACAGCTCTTTGCAAGATTGAAATTTTGAGGTAGAAAAAAAAAGCAGAAGTGGAAGCTGCCATTCTGCTAGTGAGAGCATGTTCACCCTTTATGTATTGCAATAAGGTAAAAACAAAAGATCTCCATCTGCACTTAAACATTCATCTTACAATAATTTTTTAACATATCATTAGGACACAATTCCTTTAACTGCTGCAGAAATGGCACAAGCATTAATAAAGCAGAGTGACCTAAAGCATTTTACATGAACTGATTTGGTCTTTCTGAAGTGAAATTAATTTGCTTTTTTATTTTCTTTTAAATCAACATTATAATTACATTGTCATTATAAAGGCCACATTTTACTTTATGAATTACAGCATGTGGGTGTATGTATACTATTTTATAATAGATGTATAATGTCCGTATATCCATTTTGTACACAAGACTGTATATTATATAGGGTCACCCACTCAAAAAGTTAAGGAAGAAGTCTTTTAGGATAACATATTTTGCAAAGGAAAAGCAAATCACCACTGGGTGCCACTGTTCTTCCTTGTAGCCTGTCTCATCTATCACTGCAGAATGATTTTAGCAGTGAAGGCCATGATCCAGAGCCCCTTCAGACAGTGATAATGATCACAAAGACTTCAACAAGACGTGATGAGAATCTAAAAGAACATGGCCCTTCAACAGAAATGTGCCTATTGCATAATGATTATAAAATATGGTAGCTGCTTGTGCAACAAAAACTCTCTGGAATTTTATTCCACTGTTGAGCATGGGGCCTTGACAGCAGCAGCTTCCAGTAGATGAGTTAGTAAGCTGCTCCTGAATTCCTGAGAAGGCAGGGATAAGTCTCCCGCTTCTCACTTCAGCAGAATCATGGGTAGGTTCCACTCTTTAGACATCCAGTTCTTCACATCCAGAGAGGTGCTTACTTCAGAGCACCCCTGAGGAGCTGCAATCCTGTCTTCCATCCCTTCTAAGCTGCATAATTTGCTGTGCAATAGCACTGACACCCCCTTCAAGAAGGACGCACAGTGGCTGCAATTTAGGGATGCTGGCATTATTCTTCTCTTGGCTTCACCCTCCAATGGTAATATTGTTGATTTATGAAAGACTCAGAGTACTTAGATAAGCTATTTCCTGGCTCTGTGCCTTCCCTTTCTCTGTCTCTATAGAGCCCCAAGTTACGAAAGAGAAAGGGAGAGCACTGTCATAAGCTTTTAAAGCCAGGTTAACGCTGAATGCCTTCGGCATTTGAGAGATCTTTTCTGAATCCATCCAATATTTTCTAAATCGTGCAACAAAACTAGAAAGACAATACTCAGAAGCACCTTAAGTAACGGAGGAATGTAAGGCCTGACTTGTAAAGATTTTTAAATGTTTGATAATCAAACAGCAGGAATTTTAAATGCTCCAAGGTCAGTGGGAGGTAAATACAGTCAGAACTTCTTGGGCATTGGCAGGTTCAGCATTGGGAACCCTTGTGTTTAAAGGAATTACCTATAACAAGCTAGATACATAAATATCCATGACAAACACAGGAAGGAGCCTTCACTTTAGAAAGGTATTCAGGAAAGCCAATAAACGGAGTAAAAGTTTACTTAAATTCATCTTTGGGAAATGCTGATAAAAGCTCTCAACCCCTACAAGTGCATGTCTCAACCCACTGAAGTATAACTGTTTATACAAAGCAAGGTATTATTCTTAAAGAACAAATATTTTTATTGCTGGGCTACATTTCAGCACCTCTAATCTGTATAAAAGGAATATCTATTGAAAGAGACATTTTCTGTGTCCTCTGTCCTGTCTCCTTGAATCATAGAATTCTTAAGGCTGGAAAACACCTCTAAGGTCAATGAGACAAGCCATTACCACAGCACTGCCACATTCACCACTAACGCATGTCCTCAAGTGCCACACCCACGGTTTTGAACATTTCCAGGGATGGTGATTCCAACCACTTCCCCAGGCAGCCTGTTCCAATGTCTGACCACCTTTCAGTGAAGAAATTTTCCCTGATATCCAATCTAAACCTCCCCTGGCCCAGCCTGAGGCTGTTCACTCTCCTCCTGCCCCTGTTCCCTGGGAGGAGAGCCCGACCCCCCCTCAGTGCCCCTCCTGTCAGGGAGTTGTGCAGAGTCACAAGGTCCCCCCTGAGCCTCCTTTGCCCCAGGCTGAGCCCCTTTCCCAGCTCTCTCAGCCTCTCCTGGGGCTCCAGCTCCTTCCTCAACTCTGTTCCCTTCTCTGGTCACGCTCCAGCCCCTCAATGTCCTTCTTATCTCGAGGTCCCCTCTTGCATACTGAGGTTTAGAGCAACAGTTTGATGGAGCTGAGTGTTTGGGAAGTTTTGAACATTCCAGCCAGAAACACAAGGACATGAAATTTAAAATGCAAACATAAGGCATTTCATAGTTTTCAGTGGCATTGAACTGTAGGGCACAGATACTCTATTCCATTCCATTCCATTCCATTCCATTCCATTCCATTCCATTCCATTCCATTCCATTCCATTCCATTCTTTTAAATATAAGATAGTTTTGAACTGAGCCTTTATGGCTTACACTTTCAAGGATTAGACACAAAAAAATTATTTTTGTGTATGTCTCCTACGTGCCTCTGGGGAGCAATTGGAGCCTATGTGTCTGATAAATTTTTGCAGATGGGAATGTACTTTGGCTTTTCTGAAAATATCTTCCATGTACTTGTTTCTATGTTTCCCACAGCGGGGTATCTCCCCAGTACTGTCCAGATCAAACACAACTCAGATGTATTTCAATGCCTTCCTTTTCTTGTTCTTAATTTGTCCCATCATGAAGTGTATGGGAGCCAGGTTACTCCTTGCACTACAGCAGAAGCTGAAGGCTTAGCTGTATTTATTTCAAGCCTGATGTAATTAGCCTGATATAATTCATAAGAATCCTCATCTCTTCTCTTGAACACAATAGTAGATGCAGTTATGAAGAACAGATTCATATAAAATGTGGGGAGAAAGCAGCAATTGTAAGGCCAAAAAAAAAAGGAAGGTATTGTTCTGGGCTGATAGAAGGGGAAAAAGGATGAAGCTTTATACTGTAAGGCTAACATAAGGTTAAATATTGTATAGGCTGTTTATTTTGTAAGACTAAATTAGAGAATGAGAAGGGGACAAATAGAGGTATTTCAAACAGCAGAAGAAAACCGAAAAAAAAATTGTAACTCTATACTTAAAATTTCCAAGCCTCACAGGATAAAAGTGGATTTTTAATAATTTTATCATAATAAATAACCTGCAACCTGAATTTCAGGTACTCAGATCACTCCCTTAAATTTATTTTAATGTATTGTGCCTGGATTTCCTTTGCTTTGTTTAGATGGGCAAACTTCTAGTTAAGTAGTGTTGTTTGGGTGGTTTTTATTTAAAAAGAAAATAAACCTGTGAGTTATTTAATCTGAGGGGATATTTGTTGGGTATTAATATATTCAAATATACATTTGCAGTTGGGGTTGCATAGAACTGCCTGTCTTCGCCTTGCAATCCTTGGTGTCACTTGAACTGCTCATGTGACAACACTCTAATATGAGAGGAGACAATAGGCATTGTTGGCCTCACATATTAATAAATAAGAGCCACAGTGTGTGCAAACAAAGGCTGCTTCCTGGAACACTGTGTCACATGATTCCCAGGGTCAATCCTGATGGCTTTGCCCTGGCGAGATCAATGGGCTCCCTTCTCCTGAAATTAATTTTACACCGCTGCAGAGACATTGCTGGTGCACGGTCCCAAATTCTGACCTCAGCTCTGTTGGTGTCACTCAGATCAGAGGTGACCTACTGATCTGGGAGCTGTATCCACTGTTAGCTCTGGGCTCCCTGACTAGGCTCGTGTGGACTGGGAAAACAGGCCCACTGGGCATCTTGGCAGAGCTGTAATTAGACAGTATAATCTGTCTGAATCACCACAGAAGTGGTGAGAGAAGAGCTCTGGAGGGTTTCAAGCAAGTGTCCCATTTTTCTGCTGAGCAGGGAATTAATGAAAAGAATAAATACTACGTGATTCTGTCTGTGGGGATACCATCCCCATTGGTTTTTTTTCTAAATTTAAATCTAAGTTACACTGAAGAGGAGCGTTTTGCTTCTTTGCTTGTGTGGTTTTGAGTGCCCTATTGCCAAAAGGGCTCCCTGGATTTTTGGATTGCTAAGATATAAATGGTAAAAGGCTATCATATAAAAATAACACCAGAAATAGGACAGTTTCCTTAGAAACAACAAGCAATCTGAGGTTTGTGCCATGAAATGATACATGCCGCTTTCTAAATATCTCTATTTTCGAAACTGCTAATAAGCACACATGGGTATTATTCCTCAAAAAAAAAATAAAAATAAAAAAATCCAAAGTTAAACGGAAGGTCTTTGATAGCATGCTAATTACCTAGGAAAACCTGCTATAAACTGGCTAACAAGTTTTTGTTCTTTCTGAGGAGGTTGCAATAGATGATCTTTGAAGGTCCCTTCCAATCTAAATCATTCTGAAAATGGGTGTGTTTTTTGAGGAGGAGAGTGAGTGTGTAGATGATTCTACACCAAACCCAGGTTTTTAATCTTTCAGTATTATTCTCTTCTCCACTAGTCACCCATATATCCTGTTTTAGCACTAGCCCATAACTTCCTCACATTATTTGCATATGAATCTAATACAGAGTGCAGGACTGCCTCAGGAGACATTTCCCACTTAAAATGTGTTTGGTGAGAAAAGTAGTCAGAGCCCCTAATCTGATGGATACCCTGAGGGAAAAAACAAAGGGAATACCTGTTTAGGAGATTTTACCAGGAAGGAGGAAGCCTGGAATAAACCAAATCCTGGTCCTGCAATCCCCCTGGGATTCTATATTCATAAAACTCTGCCAAAATATATAGTACAGGTTGCAGCTAAAATATACCATGCTTTGCAGATGGCTAGTACTGACTGACCAGTACTTGTTAATTAATTGATCTGCAGTCTGCTCAATATTAATTAACATTAAACTTTACGAGAATATCCAGACAATCTAATTAAAAGTGGTGGAGTTTATTTTGGATTGGTTTGTTTGTTTCTGGCTTTTTTTTATAATACATCGCTAATAATTCAGCATTAGTTAGGGCAAGAAAATAAAAAGAATAAGAGGAATGAGTTCTTACCAAATTCCTATCTTTCTTCAGAATACTAAATAACATGGGTTTCCATCATCTGCTTTGTATCCAGCCTCTGTCTCTAACAGATCTGAGCAGACTGTTCAAGTTCCAAGAAATTCTGTTGCTCCTGAGAGCCACAGAAAGTACATCCCAAAGGGTTTGTTTCCTTTTGGTCTTTGATCAATGTCAAACAGACAAGATTAATGCTAGGAAGAGTTGCAAGGAAGTCTTCCTTATCCCTGATTTTACCATGAATTTGGAGCTGCCTGTGCATCCATCAGGTTGCTGAAGACTCAAAGAAGACCCTGGAACAGAGTAAGAGTTACAAGTTGTAATATATACATGTGAAAACTTATGTAATTCATTAAAGGTTGTTCATTTGTCCATATACATGTATATTATCCAAATGATAACCATAGTCCATATTTATCTAGTTCTGCTTGTCTATTTTGTCTTTTTCAATACAATCCCCTATCCTTGGAAAACTTTCAATGTATTGCTGATATAAATACATACAACACCAAAGAAAAGGAGAAAACTGCATGTTTGCTAGTAATATGAAAACTGACTGATTTATGAGTTGTCCAGTTGATTTTTCCTCTGAGTTATGTTGACTCCTCTCTCTGTGTCAGTACAAACAATTATGAACATCAAGATCAACGCCACATTAACACTTGAGTAGAACCTCTCTTCCCTCCTCTTTTGCTCCTCTGAATTCCTGGAATAATTTTATTTTTTTAGGAAAATAAAGACAACTCTAACCTGTTTACCTCCACATTTCAGCCAGACTGCCTCTTCCAGACGTCAGCAAGTATAGCAAAACTTTTCAGGTGATTATGGAATCCATATAAATACATACCAACCATATTTTTCATTAAATGCTGAAGGTCTAAGACATTGTGCCATATTCCTATCCTGTTGTACTGGCCCTGACTAGGAAGATTACTGAGAATACCTTAGATATTTCATCAAATTGTGTAATGGCTCCAGAATACTTGATATAAACAAAGATTAGTACTTGGCTGTGGCAGTGCCCTATTTAGGCCAGTGCACATTTAGACTGTTTTCCCTCTATTTCTTTGTGAGTTCAGGTCTACAAAAGCAATACGGTATTTCAGCTGGTACATTTCTAGGGGATTATTGTTCTTGACGGGTGGTTAAACATCATTTAATGCATGCAATGATTGCCCAAATATGCACTGCCTATTGTGTTTTAGTGTTTAAATAGAGCACTGTGAGGATAAGTTTGTTTGAAGTAAGGTAGTCTCAGCAGCAGTGTTTATACGTGAAAGTGAATAAACACCATTATTTCTGTGGAGCCAGAAGTGGAATTCCTTCTCTAGAGCTGGTTCTGCCTGAACACGTGCTTAAGTTTTGTGTCATACCCAGCTGATCACAGAATCATGAAATTGTAATTATTAGTGACGGAGAAACCTATTAGGAAAGTCCTGTGGGGGCCAGCAACAGCACCACTGACAGTAATCTCTCATAATAAATGTAGTTATACAGCTAATGTAAGTAATTGGAACTTTCTATCTCTCTATCCAGTTAATTCTGCCTGAATGCAGGCTTACATTTTGTATTATACCCAGATGATCAGAGAATCCCAAAATCAGAATTATTAGTGATAGAAAAACCCATTACATAAGTCTCGCAGGGAGCAGCATGGCATCATTGACACAATAATCGCTCATGATAAATGCAGTTATACAGCTAATTTTAGCAACTGGGTCTTTCTTCAAACAAATTTCTTACTTCTGAGTCCATTTGTATCTGATGTCACTACAAGAGAATTGTTCTGCAGCAGGACTTCAGCTTTGTTAGTGAGGAAGGAACATGAACACTGGTACGGCAGTGCTGTATTTGGAGCAGAATATTGGCTTAAAGAGAATGGCAAAGATATAACAAATCAGCTTTTGTTCTTGTTTTTCCAGGCAGGATGTTTGCCTCTGCTAACTAATTACATAACCAGTGGCTTTGCTTAGTCTTAAATGTCATGCTCTTGGTGGTGTGAATGGTGTACACAGCTACACTTGTGCCTTCAACACACAATATAGTTTGTGTTTCTTCCTCTTTTCCTGTGGATTTTTAGGGTTGGCCAAATCATTATATTGTGTTCCACCTGAAACTTTTCAAGGAGATGTGTAGGCTGTATCTCCACTGGGAAATAATCACAGGTAAAATGCCTGCCAGTCAGTCTGTGTGCAGAGGTCCAACCTGCAGCAAGAGAGCCACACATAAATCATTTTCTGGGTGCCATGTACACACAGGGCTGTCCCTGGGTATGATCAAGGATTTCTAAATGTGGAAATCATTGTCTCATTCCACACATTTCTGCAGAAACGATGGGCTAGCCGCCCTGCCAAGTCAAGAGACTAAAGAAACAAGTGTTCCAGAGCTGGATGGCTCTGCTCCCGACAGCCGAAGGTTTTCTGACCCCCAACAATGGAACTCCAATTCCCTGTGGAACAGCTCAGTTCATTCTGGAATCCTGTGAGCAATAGGATTTTGTCTCTCTCAGGAAGGCATCAGGTAGAAACAGGAAGGTATTCTACCTGCCTAAACAGCATTTTCCTACTCCTCTGGCAGAAAGGTGGAGACAGTCAAACAAAAGACTAAAGCTGACCCTCAGGTTGTGCTTTGACTGAGTCCAGATCCTGAAAAACTGGTCTGACCATGTTCTGTTAAATGCTGACAGTGGGGTTCTGTTCTTCCCCAAAAAACTGGGAGTTGCCAGACTTCTAGGCAGCAATCATCTGATTGTGCCTCTGCTATTGACATGGCTGCATCTGCATGGTCTCTTTGGTACTGACGGTGGAAGAGACCCCAGGGACGTGTTTAGAGATGTTCACATTGACCAGATTGCCAGGAAGAGGCAGACCTGCCTGGTGACACCTGATCTCCTTCTGTTACCCTTGGCCTTTCCATCAGCTCTGTGCGTTGCCAGCTGCTTTGCTTGATCCTGTTACCAGTTCCTGCTGCTCCGACTCAGCTCTCTGCAGCAGAGTTTCCCTGTGGGAGATGAAAGCCCTCATATAAAGCCAGTGAGGACCCAAGATTCTGATGCAATCCTCCTTCAGGTGTGAAAAAACAGATTCACTACTTCTTTTTATTGAGGCTGAAGGTGTGTGATCTATTTTATTTAATACCAGACAGAGGAGTGCAAGCAGAGGAGCTGACAGCTTGGAAGAGCTTATGGAAGGGGTGGGAGGAAACTGAGGTGTCAGGTTTTGTGATTGTAGTGTCTGCACGTTTTCACAGTGATTATCTTTTGTTATCAGTGTTCAGAAAGAGTAATTTGAGGTGTGTCCTAGGCCTCAGGGCACAGTGGCTAGGTTGTCACACCTGATTTTAAGGTAAAAGACTGTAGGAAAGGCAGAATCATGAAAATACCAATCCATCCTCATAACACCTGCAAGAATTAAATTTCACTTTGCTGTGCACAGTCATCAAATCTGTATGCATGCTACACAATAGCAACAGTTACTTGGATGATTTTAGCAGATAGAATGAAGAGAGTAGACCAAGATTTACATACGCAAACCTTACAGGTTTGAGACCTTCAGGTATGCAAAAAAGCCCTTGGGTTTTCTGTGGTTCTAAAAGACAACCTACAGCATAACATCTTATGGTCAGTAAATGGTTATTTAGCAGTAATTTCAGAATAATACCAGTTTTTAAAATTTTTTTTTTTGCTTGTGCTGACCAACTTCCAACCCATACAAGTGCTTCAAGATTATTGCACCTCAGGTGTTTTAACATATACACACATGGTCTATATATGGACTAAAAAGCAAGTCACAGACACCCACCTGATCCACATTGATGAGTTCTATCAAGTAAGTCTAACTGCATTTAGTAACCTGTAAAAAAAAAATTAAAACCAAAAACGAAACCAACCAAAGAAACAAAAACAAAAACAAAAACACCACCCAAAATACCCCACCGAAAACAAACAAAAAAAAACCCCTCCAAAAAAAATCAAGCTATACAAAACTGCGTTTACAAATTTAAAGCAAATAGGAAATGTGAATGCTTCTTCTAGTTTAAAAAACTGCCTAGTTCACTGAGAAAATAATTAATACAGTGTCACCCAGCTTTAGATAGATATTAGAGTTCATGTTATCTATGAAGGCTCCATGTCCAGCCAGCTGAAGGATGCAGAAGAGCCAGAAGTCTGCTCATCTTGTTCTGCTACCAGTGTCTAGGAACTGTCCTTGTTTTTTACAAACAGAGACAAAATTTGATGAATGAGAATAACACATGCAGAGATTCCAAAACTGGGGTGAAAGCAAAGGACAGACAATAATTAGATAAAGGACGAAGATATCTAGTATTGTTTTTTATGAACCAGAAAAGGAATGTATACAATATTTCAGGCAGAGCATGCAGGTTCAAACAGTGGCAATATTAATATTTTTGACCACTGTCATCTTTTGGCATGGTGCAAATAAAGGAAAGGATGTGTTTAGTGCCTGAGGTAAGAGATGGCTTTGTTTCCACAGGGATGAATTAGTGCACGTCAGGAAAATCTAACCAAGAGACAGGGTATGCATGAGGATATAATTCAAGTTTGCCACATTCACCATTGAAAATAGTTTGCCAAAAGCCCTTTTCATAATGAGAAGCCTTTAGAGATTTCCATGCATAAAAGATCACATTTAAAACATGAGAAGAGACAATCACGGAAGATAAATATTTACCAAAAAAGGCAGGGCTGTGGGGGTAAATAAAATGGAAAATTAAGATGTCAGTTAAAGCCTTTTATTAAATATCATATAAATAACATATCCCTCAACAACAACAACAACAAAAACCCCAAACAAAAACCACAAAAATCAACCAACTAACAAAACAACCCCCCCCCCAAAAAAAAAACACAACAAAAAAACCCAAAAAACAACAAAAAAAAAACAGCCACCAAAAGCAAAGGTCTTTTATTTGAAAATAATCCTGGTGGAGAAGGCATAGAGAAGATTTTGTCTCAACTGCTTTGGTTTCTAAATCCTGACATTTGTGTTTCCTGGTGCAGACAGTGATTAAAAGTTTTATTATATCTCTCAAAGGTGTAACTCAGAGGCTGCTAGCTACTAAAATTGTTTCCACAAAGGTTCTCTAGCATGTTCAGGCCCAAACACAGCCATTATTCAGCTCTTCAGTGAAATTAATGGAAGCTGTGGCAGCACAGCATCTTGTGGTACTACTTTGTCCTTTTTGACTTTGAAGCACTAAAATCCCTAGGAAATTAAAAGCAGATGGTTGAGGAAAGAAAATGGGGAGGCAGACACGGGGGAGGAGAGGAACCTTCTGTGCCTGGAGATACCTGTTCTATGCAGGTGTTCAGGGAGTATTTTAAAAATTCTTTTATTAGTTACACAGTCAGCAGCACAGATAGTTACCAGTGTAAGTCATCCCTGGATGAGATTTGTGAGCTCTGTATGGTTTAGCTGAGACTTGTATTTGTCTCAAAAGTCAACCCCTCCCACCCTGTGGCACAACATCTCCCAGACTTGCCTGGAGCTTTATCTGATACTGAAAACAGTGCAGTCTGCATCTTTGTCTGCCAAAGAGTGAAGAATGTTATCAAAATTTGTTCATGAAATGGAAAGCAATTTGATACACAATTATTCTTCTTTGTTCCATAATGATTTGGTCATCCTTTTTTCAACATTGAGGACATCTACAGACTTCTACCATTGTGCAGATCACAGGGTCTATAAATATTTAACAGCTTATCCCATTAAGCTGTAGTAACATCTCCAAAATGAAAGGAAAAATGAGAAAATATACCTTGTCTGTCATTTCTCAGCATCTCTGTGTTTCACTAGCTAAGACATGCAATGTTATTAATTTATCACTTTTCAGGTCAATTGTTTTTATTATTCTCAAATCAAACACTTTTTAAAACAGAAATTACATTGATATGTTTGTCCGATTGTAGCACTACGATTTTTTTAAGCTTCAGGAAACAAGAAAATTGAATCCAAATTGATGGCTGAACTTTTGTGAATTAAAGCTCAGTCCATGAGGCCAATACACTCTTTAATTCATAAACTCCATAAGTGTTGCTAAAATCCTCCTCCTATCTGGGGTGGCTTAATTGTCTTCGCTATTTAAAAGCACTAAAAAGAGATCTGCTTGGTTTGTCCCACTAACAGGCAAGTCAAAATTCCTGTAAAAATCCCTTCTGATGTTTTTGTGTCCAGAAATGGTTTTTTGGGGGAAAAAAAATTTACAGTTAAAGAAAAAATTAAAAAAAAAATTAAAAACTCCTGTAACTTAAAAGTTATATGGATTATTACAATTTATAATTAGATGACACCAAATTTGGGATATGAATCAAGGTGTTCAAGGACAGGGCTGCCAACTAGAGTTACCTAAACAAGTGGAAGGAACAGGTCAGCAGGAACCTCATGAAATTGAAGAAAAACAAGTCCTGACCTGGGATTGAATAACCTGGTCTGACCATGCCAATGGTCTGCACATTGGATCAGGGACTTCTGAATCTCCCTCTCAGTATGGATTATCCTAATCTCTTCTCCTTTGGCCCTAAGATGAATTCTATTCCTTAAACACATAAATAGTCTTTAATAAACAAATTTAAATAATTTTTTCATTAAATGTCTTTATTTTTTTTTAACATCTCACAAGGCTTGTAGTAGAACATCCTAATTTTAAGTTGCATGTGACCTAGTTTTCCTTGTTGATTATGCTTGATATCTCAATTCCTTTATCTGGAGTGATATATGAAAGTATCTTGGCACTGGCTGTGCAGACTGAGAAAGCCAAGGTTGTTCTCTTGTTTTCTCTCCCCATCTCTCCTCTGATGTGAAGGTTTTATTAACTGCCTGGCCTGCTGCAGCTAGTTAATATGCACCAAACCAGTTTTCATCACAAGCCCCATGTAGAAGGAAGATCACATTCACAGGAGCTTTTTCTGGTTTATCAGTCAAACCTGAGCCTTAAGTTTTAGCTTTTATATTTTCCAGATCAGTACTGCTTTAATGTATAACTCTAAAACTCCACAGCCTGTCAGCTGCTGTCCTACCACTTTATTCAGAGGAAACAACTTCTCTCTAGGCCTTAACTTCAAGGACAGCCTGTTTTTCCAAGCCCCAAAAAATGTAAACAACTGAGAACAGCAGCAAAGAGAAAGGGGGGCCAAACTGGAGAATGGGACTGCACTACCGGAAGCTGTAATTGGACAATTGGCTCCTGATATGCAGATGGACCAAGTTGTATCTGTCTGAAAAACATGTGCTGGTCGTCCATCTTGGGTGTAACCTCGGCCAGGCTCTTGTGCTGCCCAGGGTGTACCCTGTGAAGGCCTTTCAATAAATACCTACCTTATTCTTTTAACTCTGTCTAGCTTCTGTTCTAGACAGCCTCTCAAGGTCTTCTTTGTTCCCGCTGTGTCCAGCCACACTGGGCTGCCATTTATCAAGCCAGGCCAACAGGCCAAACACAAACCTTAGAGAAAACCAGCTGACAACAGCCTGACCACACCAGGAAGCTGATAATTAACTTTGGGAAGCTGTGATTAAACAGGTGAAGAATTTGGAGCAGATATAAAGTGTCTGGGCAGGCCATCACACCACCAGCGGTGACGTGAGCAGCAGTGGTGGTGGTGGCACTTCCCTCAGTTCAGCACAGCTGCTGCTGCCTTGGTGCTGCCTTTCCCACAAGGGTTACCAGCTAGAAAGGGCCATCTCTATTTTATTTTGCTTGGTGTCACCATTTATTGCTCAGAACCTAGCCAAGGGTGCAGCTTGGCAGCAGAAAAGGCCTCAGGTTTGCCCCATCCTTTCTGGGAAGGATGGGAGGCCCATGATGGAGCAGGAGGCCGAGTCCTTCCCAGGGAGGAACCCCCTGGAAAGTGGTTACCAGCTATTTTATTAAAGAATCATCCAAGTATCGAACACTGAATCCCTGAGAGCAGGAAACATATCTTCAGCAGGTTATGTGTGCAGCATGTTTCCATTTAAATGAAGAAACTCATTCTTAGGAATTGTGTGGAGCTGCCATTCCATGACAGTGGGAATTTGCATGAATACCCAAGACCCAGTTTTGCAGAGTTTCACACCTTTGTGTAAGGAAGAGGAGAACCAGCCTGCTGATCCCATACAGCAGCATCTCCAGGTCAAAATCTGTATGGGGATGATACAAATAAAAACCCAAACTCACACAAAGCCAAGCCTCACGTTAAACTTAGAAAGTAGCATATGGGAATCCTAAAAAAAGAGCGGCTTAGCATAGGTGAAATTATAAGCATTTGTGGCTGTTTTGCTCAGTAATGAATGCAGAGACAGCAGAGGACCAGAAACAGATGCTTCTGCAGCTGCACCATCTCCCAACCCTGTGGATGAGCAGGGGGATTTGTGCTTGTGCCTGATCTGACAGAGAACTTTGTGGGGTAATGCAGAACCGCTTTTGCAGCACACTAATTCCATGAGAAAACAATTGCTGCCATATTTAATTGCAAATAATGCCCAGCGACAGTCTGTGTGGGTGCAGGCAATTACCATGTTCTCTGCAGGGTGTGAATTCCTCTTGTCTCTGGCGGCTGCAAAACTGAGTGTGAAAGAAAGCTTATTGGAAGCCAGGTTTTTATGGGATGCAGAGTAGAATTCATGGTGGGAAAAAAAAAAGACGATGATTCGTATATTAAGCAGGTCAAATAAACCCTAATTCTAATGAAGATCTATATGGAAAAAAATTAATATTATTAATCCTGATATCATTTCTTTGTGCAGAGCAGCCTCACTTCTATTTTTGATTACTGGGAAGTGATTTCAACAGATTTTAAACAAATATAGATGTCGTGGATGTGGTCCTCCTTTTGTTTTTTTAATTTCCTTTTAGAAACACTTTACATAAAATTAAAGCATCAATTATAGTTTTAGTCTGCCAGGTCTAATAAGGCAGAGTTATAAGACTAAGTGTCACAAAGAATATTTGCAAATAGCTGTCATTAAAGGAGAGTCTTTGAAATAGTAACATATGCCAGAAATCAGGCAGGTTCCAGGATAGAATAAAAGAACCAAGATCCCAGGTCTTGAAAGCCCCAAGAACTGTAAATATCTCATCTATGGTAGCTAAAGTAACATAAAGAAATTTGTGCCAAACCCTTTTGCCTGAGCTACGTGTAGTCATTTAAGAACAGCATTGCAAAACCTAAATATTTGTCTTCCTTGAGACAGGTTATGTGATATTTCCTGCAGAACATTTGCACAAAGAATCTAAAGATCCAGTGTGAGCTGGAAAAATGCCTGACATTAATCCAACATATGCAGGTCTTTTTTACCCAGGAAAATTTTTTCAAAATGTTAAAGTAACATTTCATAGCTGCAGGTACAACTCTTTAGTCAAGTTCCAAGGAAGACTAAATTAAACACTGAAAAGAAAAAAAAAAACAAACCAAAAAACCCTCAAAAAACCCCCCCCAAAAAACCCAACCTACCAAACAAAAAAAAAAACCCAAGCAAAAATCCAAACCAAAAAAACCAAAAAAACCCCCAAACAAACAAACAAAAAAGCCCACAAGAAACCCCAGAAGAAGCTATGCTTTTAAGCAGAGCTCACAACCTGGGAAAGATCAGCAGGCCACATTTGAGAACAGATTAATTTATCCTTAGCTAATTACCCTGCAATGTTCAGCTGAGCTGCCAGCACCACTAACAGTCAAGACATATCACAATGGATTGTTTTGTCTGTTTGATAAACTCGTTCACTGAACACATTGATTTCTGGCTGTGCATGTACAATAAAACCTAGGCACTCCACAGAGCTACTACTCATCTCATTCAGATCATTTTCTGCCTTTTTGCTAAGGCTCATTATTTTCAACCCAGTTTTTGCATCACTCTTTCTAGTTTGGGGAGAATTCTGGCAGTCAAGACCAGTGTGTTCTAGCTCTTGCTCTGCTGCTCATTATCTGTGCAGTTTTGACAGCTCTAACTTCAACTGGCCCATCTGCAAAAATTGAATAGTATTTAAAGGTCTCTGGGGTTTTTTTTTGAGTATAAAGTAATTCTCGCAGTGAAACACATATACATTGCACAGGGACATAAAAACGTAATATTCCAGAGTGTGTTCAATTAGTTGTAATATTCCATGGCAAGCACGCAGTTTGATTTTTGGTCTGAAATATGCACAGAAAAAAAAAGAAGTCATCATTCAACAAGAAGTCAGTGCCTTTTTTTGTGTTTTCAGTATATAAAGACAGCAAAAGAACTGAAAATTTCATGGAAAGAGTATGAAGATCACACAAGTTTCCTTTTTCTTTTTTAGTTACTTAATGGGGTACACATAATATGAAAAAAAATTGAAGTCACTAAATCTAGTGTAACTTTTTTGACCTAATAACGAATAAATTACACTCTCACTAAAACTACTGCTTTCGGCAAAATCAGAGTGCTTTCACTGACACCAATCAGTCATTACTACTGACATTAACAATAATCAAATCAGACCCTTTATACTGAAAACTGAACGCTTTGCTGAATCTTAGTTGAAATATAGTGACAGCTTGCTTTGAATGAAAGTACCAAGTGCAGTTTAATTCGGATTTTATTTCCTAAAAAGCTAGTCCTTAGTTTCAGAGCAGTGTTTTTATTTTAATTTCTGGTCTTGTTAAACAATAAGACTTTAAACAAAAACTATTTCTTTAAAGCGTAATATAAAATATTTCTCACTACCTGCAGAATAAGAATGTACTTTTTTTTTAGGAGTGCAACAGAATTGGAAAGTAAACATTCTTCTCACTACAAGCAAGGAAAGTGTACTGTTCCTTAGATTACACCAAAAAGGAAACTTCAAAAATTTAAAAAATCCTATGTATTTCAGACTGTACTCTGACTGCTGCCCTTTCTGCCTAGCAGAAAAATAATAATCAGAATACAAAATGAGTAAAACCCCCAAACTCCACCACGCGTTGGTGTTGGGTGTGTCAGCAACATCATTGAGTTACTGCTTGACTACTCCTGTGGCGCCAAATTTCTTATTAATTGAGACACAGCAGAAATATCAATGATTATTGATAGACCCTCTGATGTTATGGTAACATCAGTCTTAAAAACTATATGATACTTGGATTAAAAGTCGCTCGTTTGGCTCAAATGATGGTGAGAGTGTTTTGTGACATTTTAGAACACAATGTTCAAAGTTCTTGCCTTTACATTGCTGGAGGCTAGTGTTGGCTGTTTTGATATATTCTTAAGAGCAGAGCAGTATTATTTCATGGCATTAAGGGACAATAACAGCCTTCAGCTGGCCTCTGGAACCATCACCCATTCTGTTGACATTATCTTTTGGCTGTCTGCAATTGATTTAAAATCAAACAACGGCATTACATAATGTGCACTTCATAAAATTACTGTCTCATTATTGAAGTTCTCAGCTGACCTTGCCTGTGTATGCAGACACTTTGTAGCTGGTCTGGAGAGAGCCCTCAGATGACGTTTTCATCAAATTCTCAAGGGCTCTGTCTTCATTTCTGCATTAATTCAGCTGATCTCACACTGAGCTTGGGCATTTGTGGTCTGACACCTTGCAAAGCTCTAGGGAAGATGGTGTGTCCTCACTAGTACTGTCACCACTCTGTTAGGACAAAAAAATGTCTGCATTTCAAGTTAACACAGGTTTTGCCAGCCCAAATGTCCTAGAATTAGTCAAACCCAGAGATATTTGGGAAAATCATAGAAGGATATTGTAGTCTGTAGTCATAATCTTCCAATATTTCCCAGCCAGCACTGTGATTTTTATCAGGACTCTTTTGTTGACATGCATCACTAAAAGGTGTTACGTTTTAATCTGATAGTCCTTAAGAGATATTTCCTAGCAATTTTCTTAATCTCTTTCAGACTAGGTTTTTGCGGTTTTTTGGTTTTTTTTTTTTTTTTTGGAGAGGTAGGGGTTTGATGCACAAAATTCTGTTGCAATGGGTTCTACAACTTGCCTGCATTTTGTGTGTAAAATCCACCTTTTTGACTTCTTGTCTTGTAAGTGCAATTCAGGCATATTCATTCTTGAATTGGGCAAGACAGTAAATAATCCTCTTCTATTTGCTTTGTAAATTTTTTTATTTTGTTTCATGCATGGTTATAGTCCTTAATTGTGTCCCTCCTTAGCCATTTGTTTTCCAGGCTGAGATGTGGGTACAGGAAAACTACTCCATTTCTTTGCCATTCTTTTGCCCATTTCTCCTTCATCTTTGGTTCTACTATATCCTTTCAAGATGGGTTAGGTCTTAAAATCATAAGAAGTACACACAATATTCAAATTCATACAATAGTCAATGTCATTCAATGTGTTATCTATGGTAAAACAGGGAGATTTTCTCTTCTGTTCCTTTTCTGTTCTGTTCCATGCTTTCTCTTACTGTTAACAAGAATGGAGATAATGTTTTCCCAGAAACAAATACACTATCATTAACTTAAAATACCCACCCTGGTCGTTATTACTCAACTTGGAATCACTCTCTGCACACGTACATTTAGGATAATTTTTTTTTTCCTGTGCTTTTATCTACACCACATATTCTAAGTTACTTTATTGACCAGCCTTTTTCCTTCTCTGCTTCCTTATAGCTTGTTTTTACTGACCTGAATGGTTTAAAGAGAAAACTGCCACTCCGGTATCACTGCTTTTCTCAAATAGTTTATTAACTAATAAACTAATAGTTTATGCTGAACAGCCTGTCCCATGTCATTCCTTGCCTTCTTAGGAGAATCACCTGTAACCTCATTTTGAGCTCTCAGCTGGGGAAGGCCCTGAAATTCTCTCGGCACTGAGCTATTTACACTGCACCAACGATTTTTTTGGTCTTTGCAAACCGGGCAGTTACCAAACCCAGCTGAAGTTGCACATGGTCCAAAACTGATGTTTTTTCTTGCCTTAAGTACTCCTGAATGTAAAGGAAAGTTCACAAGATCTGAGGCCTTATCTAGCCACCACAATCATCATATTATCACTGTAATGGCTCTGGGAATCCCTCTGCCCATAAAACACTGGCACAATTCAAACAGTCTCGAGCGTTCAAGTGTTTGATGCAAAACACACTTTGAAGTTTAATCATGACCATAAACACTTATTGCTTCCCCAACAGTGCATGTGTCCAAAGATCATATAGTCTGTGTACAGCCCAATGTACGAAAGGACTGGGATAGGAGGGTTTTCCCCATATTTTTATCTCATCTATGTCCTGCAAATATTTCCTGCCTTAATAGGTCATACCAATTTATTTTTGACTGCTGTACCCTTAAAAGAGTAGAATCCTGCTTTGTCATCTAGAAACCTTAGTGGCAGTGGAAACTAAAAGCTTAAAAGGTGGGTACAGTGCATAGGGAGGGCAAGAGAATGTGGTAATTTTACGATGATAAATTAAATACTTTCAAAAACTTTAAAACTTATAATAGTCCAATATAATGCATATAATTACATTGTAATCATATTGCAATTACAGTGTGTATAATTACACTGTAATTGCATCAATAAGGAATGTTTAGACCACTGAATAATTATATTATAAGTTTGTTTTTTCAAATTCTTTACACCCAACGNTCTTTAAACCCAACGCAGGAACTGCAAAGAGCTGCTTTCTTTCCTTAATATATGTTACAAATTAGGAGTCTTTAAAGATCATAAATACAGTGGAATTGCATTTTCAACTTGAACTAAGTACTTAAATTCCTTTTAACTATTTTTTCAGCTCTCTTGTGGTAACTAGCTGGTAAATAAAACACAGGAACAGGAACAGCCCACAGAATCTGTAAGTTTTTAGTAAACCTTAAGAATAGAAAATTATCTACCTATTCACATCACCATGTATTTGTTTATCTTTACAAAGAGGAAACCTGGCTCAGGGCTCAGATTTGCAAGGTGGGCAGTCAGGATGCCAACAGAGCAATGGAGTGTATAAAAAAATTTTGAGGACTTATGTTTTACTACACAGTGTAGAATTATTCATATCTGTAGTTATCACATGATCATAATTGTTATGAAATCTTTCTTATTGATATTAATTTTTTAATATACAGGAACTTAGAATTGAAAAATTTAATTCTTTTTTGTGTTTGCAATCTACTGTTACAGTTGCTAAAATTTAATATGAAGTCTGAGGGCAAACTAACTAAAAACTTGACACCAGCTCGAAACAATGAGTTTTTGTTTTCATTATATTCCCTTTGCTGAAGTATCTTCTGTAGAGCTGTACACTCAGTCAACTCTTCTATGTCATCAAGAATTTAATGAAATCACCAAACCCTTTAGAAATTTTAAGCTAAACTTAACGTGTGCTAAGCCAAAGCCTCAAACCACATTAATATAATCTGATGGTAGCACACACTTTTAAAATTCTGTCACATAGAAATTCCTAGATGAAAAGCACCATAGTAGATGGCAGGGCTTCTTAATACAAATTATACAGTTGTCTCTGTTGTCCTCCTAAAAGGAATGTATTCCACAGGGTATTAATCCAGGAGATAACTGAAATTGTGCCATTCTGAGCTATAAAGGTGAGACTTTTCCACAGAAAACCTCACTTCAGAGGGAAAAGGATATTCTGTCTGAGAAGGATGACATTTTGATATACGTGTAGATTGTACCTGCATGGTGTTTTGTCACACATAAAATTCCTTCAAGGTCCTGAGGGCAAATTCCTTTTCTGTCTTACAAGCAGATGAAGTGCCCATTTTTCACCAAATGTTCAATAAGGAGAACTGTAATAGGATCCCCAGAGTTGGGCAGGTCTGGAGCAGAAATAACATAGTTTTCATGAGAATGGCATCAAAACTGTCTTCTGAAAAATCTCCTCGGTGTGTTCTCTGTGTGGTTGTTGCTCTCATGCTGCACTGCAGTGCATTTTTAACTGAAATATCTTTGTGTGCCACAGTACATGAGGGGAGAGACAGGTCAGGAGCAACACCATAAAAGAGAAGAATATGAAAATATAGAATTTCAACTACATTTTGCCAGAAGCACCACAGAAGCTTCTGCAGAGACAAAATGATGTCTAAGTGAAACGAAACACCTTCATTTCAGCAAACTTCCATATTAACAGATATGACTTTTATCACTGTCAAAAAGCCCCAAACTCCACTATTTGCTGCTGCTTCATCATCTCTACCCTGCCAAGTGGAAAGCTTAGACTACCAGAAATTACTTTTGGGGAAACAAGTCTTCTTTGCATCCAGAAGTCATTCTCACTTTTCTGTGAGATCTCTAAAGACCTGGATAATTTTTCAATGATCTATAAATAAAATCTGGTTTATTTGCATTGAATGTATAACATTACATGCATTAAACACAATAGGAATGCATGTGAAAATTTATGTGCTAATGACATTCAGATTTCAGCCTCTTAGCAACCTGCTTTTCTCAACCCCTCTTCTTTGAAGGTTAAGTGTCTCTACAGCACTATTTTATATTTCTTGTGGATTGGTGGGAAGGAAAGTTTTTAGCCACTTTTAACCACTTTAAGTAGCAGGACATTGAAACCATGGCCATTCATTTTAATGTCAAAAATGAAAAAGTGCTTACCAATAGACCCTTTTGTTTCCTTTAGCACATTTATGCAGAATAGGTTCTGTATTTGTTTTCATACTGTAATGGTTTGTATAAACAATGTTTATGCCGTGCCTTTGCCCTTTTTCACAGGGTGTGGCTGGTGCAAGTGATGCAATGTTGACCTTGTAACTTTGTGGAGTGGTCAAAGTTATTTCCAAGCATTTTCCAAAGTCTGGAAGCCCCAGTGAACAGGGTTGCCCATCTCATTCACATCCAAA
>WEKY01041219.1:0-10542 GCA_013390045.1 Picathartes gymnocephalus
GACAGGGTTAATTTTTTGCAGTAACCATGAGGGGTGGGGCCAGGAGCTGTGTTGGTGTGGCCAAGACCCCAGTCTTACCTCATTGCCAGAGATGAGAGAAAGGGACTCCCTCTCTTTCTCCTCCTGGAAGAAAAGGCATTCTCTTCCCATTGTCAGAAAGTGTGTCAGGCTGAGGGTCTGTCCATCATTGTTTTTTCATTGTCCTGGGCTTGGTGAGCACTTTCCTTGTAAATCATCCTATCTTTGTACATTTTTGTTATTGGCATTTTTGCTGTTACTTTTCATTTTCTTATTCCTGTTTCCGGCAAATTGTTCTTATCTCAACCCATGACCTCTGCCTATTGTCTCTCACCAGAGGGGGCAGGGGAGGGAATTTTGGTTTTAAGTGGGAGTTATACTGGGGAAACCATTCCTAAACCATGACATTCCCACAAGAAGGAATCCATATATTCATTGCCACTTTTTAAAATTCTCCTCTTATTTATTTTCTCAGTACTGGACATGCACAGCAGGGAAGACTCAAAAAACAAGAGCCACGGCATGTGGCTAAATATTCCATGGGGTGACTACCTTGGCTGTACATGAGGAAAAAGAGATTAGCTGTTCAAAGTGAGCTACATTGTCAGAAAAATTTTTGGTTAAGCATCACTGGTAATTATGGTGTTGGTTAAAATCTGCTCAGGGTTTAAGACAATGCAAAGTGAAATAAATCACAAAACAAACATTTTCTTTTAAATGGAAGACAACCATAACAAATACTTTCTGTAAAATTATCACAGAATCATATAATCACAGAATGTTTTTTGTTGAAAGGGACCAGAAAGATAATCTAGTTCTGGCCCCTCTGCCATGTTCAGGGACACCTTCCACCAGACCAGGTTTATCAAAGTCCTATTCAAACAATGGAAAAAGAATTATAATTACATTTTTGTTGAAGATGTAGCTGCTTATATCTTAAATTTTATTTTAATCATGTGTTGTTATGTGCAGATGATATTTTCAGAGCTATTTTAGATGTAAAATACAATCATAGAAAATCCCAGTTGATATACATATATTTTGTTTTTCTTATTCGTGGTTATATGTGTGCAAGTCCTGAAATTTCTGTTGTGTGTGGCATAGGCTATTACTGCTTCTATTTTCAGTGGTCATATTCTATCTTTTGAGGTTGATATATAACAGAAAGCTCATCAGTCCAAAAAAGAAGTGAGATTGTTTAACAAAATTCTATCTGTACTGGTTCTGGCCCAGATGATGCTTTTTCTGTGGCATGCCCAACTGCCATTGTATTTCACGATATTTCAGGCTAAAAGAACACCCTACGCTGTCACTACAAGGTACTTTTTCTCCCTCTTGGATTACATCAAATAGATGTGGTGTGAAAAATCCTGACGTAGCTGAAAGACTTCTAGTGCTGCACTGCACTCCCAGCCATGAAGTGCCTGCTGGATCAACCACTCGATGATGCTAGTGTCTCTGGGACAGCGGAACAGATTTGTAGATAACCCTGGAACCCTTCCTGCCCCACATTATACCCATTTAGAAACTTAGGTGTAAACCTTCAATCTAGAGACTATCGGTCCCTGTAGACTGTTGGAATCCCAGAATCAGAAAGTTTTGAAGTGTGAAGTTTAAATATAGGAGTAGTTATAAAATAAAGTAAAAAGTTTAAAATGTAGTAGCATAGAACTGTATGTTAGTACATGATTGGATGAAAAATTCTGCAGTGTGACGGAAATGTAACATGGGTTTGATTAACTATTGGTGAGAAAAGGAAAACAATGTATGTGGCATTAATTTATTGGCCGATTAACCTTTAAGAGACCTTGTAACCTGCAGTCTTGTGATCACTCTTCATGTTATGGCTGACTTACCTTAGAGCATACCGGAGTAATCCCGTCTCATCCCTATCATCTCGAGAATAGACCATGTTGCAAATTTCTGTGTTGGTTGCTTGAAACTATATTCAATTTCCTTAATTGTGCTTTTATCCAGTGGGTACAAAAATTTTATGATTTTTTGGGACAGAAGAAGTTTATATTACTTGTTTTGTACAGATACAGGTATTTTCAATGTCTGAAATGAGTTTTCTTGGAGATACAAAAGATATTAAGAAGAAAAGATATATTTTCTTTTGTACTACCGGATGATAGTGAGACTGTAACAAAACCTGACACTAAACATTTTTGTTGTGGGTAATGACAAATGTTCCTGTAGAATATATTGGGAGATGAGAGAGGCACCAACAAAAGATTCAAAAAGGTACATAAAGGTAGACTTAATTTTCCTGTTCTTATTTAAGACTACCTCAAGCCAATCAATTAATACATTTTGCCTTGTTCTGAAAAAAACTTTTTTCAGAATAAGGGAGATGTGGGCAAGTCTTTTGAGAGTAGGCATCTGAGATGTATTATTCAGCTTAGAACTGAGGGCTTCCGAGGAGTATTAAATGTCCTGTGCATTTGTGCTTTGACCCTGAAGGGAGCATATCAATTATCAAGGTCAGCCCAAAGGCAGAACACAGCTTCCCCTCCCTAGGGGGACTCTCTGTAGGGCAAACCCTGTGCCATATTCTCTTCGACCAGTGGTAAACAAAAGACCTGGTGCCTGATCCAAGCAAAGCACACCAAGCCTGATAAAAAGACCCTGGACAGGCTTTAAATCAAAACTTTCATCTCCAGAATGAATGTAGATTCCATTCATCAGCACTAAAATGCCATTTGAAAAAGAAAATAAATGTTGATTTTCATTAGGTAAGGAAAACATTCTGGTGGGGTCAACCTTGACAGTATCAGTTTTGCCAAACAGGGCCATTGAGATGTATCACATTCCCCTAAGCTTGAATTAGACATGAGTGCATCAAATAAGGTGTAATTATTAGTATTATCAGCAAAACTTTTTCTTGTGAAGAACTGATATTTAAAAAATTTTATTTCTCCTCTGATGTTTTTTTTCCTCTTTTTTTTTTCTTTCTTATACTGGAAAGTATCTAAGCTCACACCTTGATCTGAAAATTTAATATATAAAAGGAAAGACAGGAATTTTCCTAGGTCTATTCTCTTAGATGTGTAGAACTAAAGAAACACCATCGAAAATGCAACTGCTGGAATGTTGTTAATTCTTTGAATTTGCAAGAAGCAATTTTCTCCCAAGCCTCTAAGTTAAATATTGTAATTTCTGAAATTGCCAGGAAAACGAAAGAGAACAGGATCTCATTCATTGCAAAGATGTCAATATGTCTTTCTCATTTTTATTTTCATTCCTATTATAGAAATTACACTTACAAAATATAATATTTGTATTCTTGAAAAGTGCTGAGGGAACTATTTTACTGCCTAACAGGTTTTGAGAAAACCTAAACATGGCAGGAATTTTTTTACATAGATGAGCTTTCATATTTTCATTACAGTCTCTCATATAAAATTGTTTAACATAATGACGAACTTTTCTAAAGAGTATTTTTTCTAAAGAGAGCTGATCTACTTAAAGTAATATGCTGCTGACACTGATTTTATTTGTTTAATAATAATTGCACTTTCTTTGTATATTTTGTGCAAGAAAATAGGACCTCTTTTGAAGAAAAATGAAGTAAAAGTTATTCTGGAAAATGTGTACATGTATTTAATGATGTACTTTACTGATCAAGAAGCAAATTCTACAAGTAAGAAGTAATTACAGTGCCACAGTGCAGCTGTATTCCTGCAGTTATGCCTGTCTGAGAGGACAGGTTGAGCCAATGAATGGATAACAAACAAGAGACACAGAACCTTATGCTTTGTCAACATGAATTAACTGCAGTCGTGAAGGGTGATGTAACACGAGAGGAATAAAAAAATTGCCATCCAAGTACAAGGCAATATTGTCCATCTCAGAGGCATCTAGCTGCCTGTGGGTCTGCCCTGTGTAACTCCCAGTGAAGGATTAGCAGAGAAATAATGGAGTGCTGCTTATGGGTAAGTGCATTATGTACATGCAAGGGGAGAAGGTGGAATATAAATAAGTGCAGTTCTTCTTCCCATCACCTACTGTCAGCAAAAAAGTTTTGGCAAAGGGATGTTTGCTGTGATTTAGCAGCAACAGGATGTAGGGATTGACCTGATTATAGCAGCAACTCTCAGGCTTCAGCACTTTTGTTAATCATGTAAAAGCCTAAAGATGACTTGGGAACTAAATTTAAGCCTCAGGGTTGGAAAGCTCTGACTGGAGAGTGTCATAGCTGCAGGAGGAGGATCGAGCATGTGAACTGAGGAGGGACAAGCACCAGACCTGGCACTTAGAGCCAAGCCTTCTGGCTGGGGCTGGGATACCTACAGCTCCTGCCGGGTGCCTGTCTGTGTGACTCCTCACCAAAGCAGCAGCACTGCCCTACGAGCTCCGCTGCAAGCTGGCTTGAATGGAGCAATTTCTAATAACTGGGTAGCCATTTTATCCATTTGTCTTTCTTCTTCTTTCCAGTTACGCAGGCCAGTGCTTGAATCCATTTCCAGCCTGTTTGTCAGGTATACACAGGTATTACAATACTCCCTCCATCATTCCACCAACATTAAGGTAATTACTGCATTCGCAGGTAGGTGTCACTAGGGAGCATAAATAGGAGAAAACGTGTTGAGAAAAAGATTGCTTAAACATAGGTCTGCCTGTGCTGAGGCAGAACTGAGGTAATCATGGCTCAACACTACTTTGTGCAGTGCTTGTATGATGAAACATTAGCTTGTCTTGGAGTTCATGATGTGACTATGACATTAGAAAAGTACAATTACATTACTATAGTAGCATCATTTTTATAATGGCTTTTAACCTCTGATTTTATTCTAGAATATTCAAGACTTTTATTCTATACTTATACTTCATGAGATATTTCTGCCTACAACCTCCACATTGAATATTATGTACTGGGAACAAAACATTTTCAGAGAGAGGCTCTTGGATTAATTTTCTACCTGTTCAGACAGGGAGAAAAATTTCACTTCTAATGTTAACCACTTGAGCTTTTAACCATTTATTATAATAATATCAAATGAGCTTGGAATATTTGTTATCTGTCTGAAACAGAACTATATTTTTCTGCTGGAAAGAGTTTCCAGTTAATCACCACAATCTATCTAGACTTATGACTTCACTCATTTTGACCTGAGCAGAATATTGTACAAGTAATTATTGTCCATATGATATGAATCACCAATTTTTAAGCATTTTTGAGCTATCACATAGAGATGTCAATAATTCAGAACAGTGTGACTGCTGCCACCCACCTGAGCTAAGAAGTCTCTGTTTCTATACAAGACAGACCTGTGCTCCCATACTAGCTGGGGAAGGATATGTGATATTTACCTGGTGTCTCAGACAAGTCATGCTTTTAGAGGGTGTACTCTGTAAAGCTCAGGTTCATTACATCCTTTTCATCAATTCAGATAGTGTTTTCCTGTTTTAGCATATCCTAATGTGAAGGGATAATCTTTCATTTGTTATCTGTAAGAGAAAACACAACAGAATTATGGAATTTTAATGTTATATTATGGACACATATTGAAAGTCTTTCAAAAATATAATCTGAAAAAATCATTAGCATACCTAATTTAGAAAAAGCATAATCACTGAATAATATTGTTTTCATCCATTTGTATCTATATATTGCAACTATGCAGATTTCTAAATGCATGGAGAGACCAATTTTTCCATGTGAGCAAATACTCAGAGTTACGTGTAAATAACCTGGCAACTTGCCTAGCTATGAAATGACTGCAACCCTGACATTTTACTGTACCTGCTTTTAGCATTCTGCTTATAGAGAACTATAAACCTGTACAAAAGAAAGAGGAAGCTGATAGAATACCCTCAGTTATAGCTCTAAAGAAAAAATTACTTCAGGAAAGCCATTTTGGAGAACCATTTCAAAGGAACAGAGGAGGTAGAAAAAATGATATCTTTCTGCTTTCTGCTTTGCAGTAAAACTGCCTACTATTTCATTCTGTCCAATTCTCTTGGTCTGTTTGTGTGTTTTTTAGCCTGAGTCTATTTTTTCAATATGAAGCACAAACAAGGAAAAATGGCAAAAGAATAGATATAAATAAGTGAATAGTCCACCTTTAAAGAGCTGCCTCCTTTATGGGAATTTAGTTGTAATCTTTAACGGAGAACAGAGCTAAAGAAAGCAGCTCCATACTGCAGCTGAAATAGGAAATGAAATGAAACATTTCTGCTGGAAACTGACTTCCAGACACTCAAACTAGGTACTACTACATTTTAGCTTCCAATTATTAATTTTACCAGACAATATGTTTTTACTATCATTATTTTTATTCTCCTCATAGGACTTGCACTATTTTTCTCTCTCCTCTTTTTTTATCTCTTGTCCACACACAGCCTCATGCAGAGCCTTCTGAAGGAATGCTAGACCACTTAAGTAATGCCTAGATTATATTAATATTTATTACTCTGTAATAATAGCATAAAACAAGTCTACCCAAACACCTGAACATATAGTGCTGTATGGTGTAGAATCAGAAAAAAGTGTCTTTTTGCACCTCCATGACCTTAAAATAGAAGTAAGTAACTCGTGATTCATATATACCATTTTTTTGCTGAAAACAGCTGGGTGTGACAAGACAATTTGGATAATTCTCTTCCAGCTCAGGTTTATATCTATGGTAGATTTTCAGACAAAATTTCCAATTGTACAGGTTGTAGCATTACACTGTAAGGAACAGATATCTCTGGCCAGTTTAAACAGACTAGCAGGAAAACTTAATCAGGAATTAAATAGGAAGTGAAAAATAGGATATCATCCATGCATTTGTAAGGAAGAGGTGGCTATTCCCAGCTACAGAAACCATAGAGAGGTAGTCGAGGTTTGGCCATGAATTAAAATGTATATCAACCAAGCCAGGGAGAGGTGAACCCCCCTGGGAAGCCTCAGCTACCTTTGGTAGTCCTACAGCACGCACAGCACTCACCGATGCTAGCAAAGGACTAAGGACTATTTAGTCTCCCTTGCAAAACAGTTCTTACTGACAATAAGATTAGAACCAGCTGGTTTTTAGGAAGTCAACTGTAATTTTAAGAACAATTCATGAAAAACATATTAGGATCTTGAATGGGACAATTCAGAAATTTAATACTAAGATGAAGAAAGCAATACCAGAGGGTGGAACATTCCTAGTTCGTCATAATTGAGCATCTAATATATTTAAATGAGATTAGAAGAGGTGTAATCAGATAAAAGAAGGACTTGTTCATTGACTGCATTATTTAAAGAATGTATTTTCCCCAATACCTTCCTAAGCAGCATAACTTGTTTTTAAGACAAAAATGAAACAAATGTAAAAAATAACTGTAAAAAAGAACATGTGTCTTTTGTGACTTTTTACTAAAAGACGCCCATTTGCCTAATGCCACAACCTACACTGCTGTTATGTGATTATACTTTCCTAGATTATTGGTACTGAATGAAACGCTTCTTTTCTGTGCTTGTGTGGGTAGAAATACATGCTGTCTGATGCTGCCTAAGACCTTTTGTTTTAACAACACAATCCTTTTCTCCCTCTGATTTGGAGACATCAGACAAGATCAAAGGACAACATGAACTACTGGATGGCAGTCTGTGCCTCTGGATGTTTGACTCACTTCTCGGCCTCACTGTTCGTGTCCAGAGCTCAAGGACTGCAGGAATGAGTGTCAGGAGCAGTTTTTAGGGTCATGATGGTCCTTATAAATTCTCATCAGGCTCAACAAAGACACTGGGCCAGGTGTCAGAAAGCTTATGTTTTTATTATACAGTCACCATAACTCCAGCAACCAGCCCACTATTTAGACTGAAAATGTGTTGGCTACCAAGCCCTTAATATGGTACAGGGCACTTCAGGAAGTTCACAGCTCCCACAACAAACTACTCAAAAGGTGGTGGCTCACAACTCTCAATACACCTTCGCACAACAAGGCTGAGGGGTAGAATATGATAGCTGTGCTTTGCCCAGGCAAACAAACAGAAGAAAAAGAAGAATATCACCAGTCCTTAGATCCTGCGTTGGTCCTGACACATGGACCTTTTGGAGCTGGGGTTGGGAGACAAAGAAAGAGAGGAGAAAGAGAGCCAGAGATAAGAGAGAGGGCACCCAATCTTCTCCCTTTTATCATTAACCTGGTGCACATCTCTTATGCAAACTAGATTTTTCATGCTGTTTTGTTCATACAGGCACACCTGACTCTTCTCCAGGAAGTGGTTTGGGAGAGGCAGGATGAGCCCGAGCACGAATCAGAAGGGGGAGCAGGAAGCTGGCTCAGAACAGCGCTGCCCCACATCCATGGGACCCTCTCCTCCAACCTCCATTCCTGTAGCAATACTCAGAATGTTTGAGACAGAACATGATTAGGCCTGGTCCTCTACAGTGAGTGGTGCAGAAATGGGAGTGACTGATCCAGGAGGTGGGAAAGATGTTCCCCGTGTTTTATGCCAGATTTAGCTCTGGTTAGGGTGCTTGAATATTTCAAAACAACTCAGCTTAAGTCACATTTTAAAGGAGAGACTGCCATACTGCACTTTCCTTATAAAATCACTTTAATCCCTACTCCAGATTAAGTAAAAGAGACATCAGGTGTTAGCCAATAATCTTTAAATAGTCTCTGTATTATATGTCCCTGTTCTAAGATTTTGTTCTAAAATTAGTTTAAGCCCTTTTGGTGTATTTAATTTAAACTATTTTTCTCTTTTTAGATAGAGATTATTAAGAAAGAGGGACACTGAGAAGCAAAGAGCAGAATCCTTAGGAAATAAATTTCATTTTGAATACCAAAGTTTTCACACTGATTTTTGAAGTGGCAAACACTTAATATTGTACTTCAGCAACACACAAAAACATTCCTGTTGTATCCAAGCTAAATATTAATGTAATTGGTAGCAAGGTCAAAGCTTCATGGCCGTATGCTATATTTCTAAATAATTTTCAAATATTGAAATATTTAAAATAAATGTTTAAATTTTAAAATTGGCATTTTTTTTTTATTTCAGGAAACACTCTCAATTGAATAAAAATAAGAGCAGGATTGGCTAAATATTTAATTTTGTTCAATTGCAAGGAGGAAACTTTTCCAAATCTGATATGTTAGTGGTCTTCAAATCCTATTTCTATGGCTGCAAAGACATGAACGTGGAAACAACTAAATATATGTTTTGTTTGCTTATTTTCTCTCCAGGAATTGTATTTAAAATAATGAAATGGCTAAAGCATATCTTATTTTTCAAATCTGGCCCCTTACTATCCATTTTTTGGATGTTCATTTGTAGCTATACAGCTAGAGAGCCGAGCTGGGAGCACTGCAGAACTCATGACAGAAGTAGATATGCTAACGCTGCTAGGCCACAAACCATGGGCCTAGTTTTGGCAAGTGAAAGCGGTATTTTAGAAAGAATGCTTAGCTTGTAATATTTTACATATTTCTGTTAGGCTGTGCTATGCTATACCTAGGTGGGGTTGAACATAGATAAGGTTGTGCTTAGGTGAAGTTAAGAAACATAGATAACGTTGCGAAGATGATCATTGCTTAAGCTTATGGCTAAAAATAGACTCATGCAAAAAGGTATATAAGATGAGACTGATCGATCAATAAACGGACTTCTTGCACCCATGCCTTGAGTCCCCGTCTCTTTGCCGATCGCCTTAATCAATGCCAGAGCATTAACCGATGCAAGCAACCTGCCTCCACTTGTGGAATGTAGATATGTCTAAATGTTTTGCTTATACCTGTTGAATACAAACATGTCATATAAGTACATTTTCTTGCAACTTAACCCTGATGGTAGTTAAATCTACTTTGGTTATTCCCCAATCTACGTAATAACCCAATAATTTGAGTTATCAGACTTTTTAGATGAACAAAATGTATACTCTGGAGTCCATTGACTTCAAATAGGAACTTGCAAATTGAGCCTGAGACATAATGATATGTTCAGAAAGAATATAAATAGTAGGTTAGTCACTCCTCAGTGAATACCGTGAATAATTTAACTTGCACCTATTACTGTTCAATTTGACCCATATATTATCTCTCAGGTACCAATCAGGAAGAAAAATGTTGCATTCATTAAATTTCATTATGAGCAGTGTCATTCTATTTCCTACTCTACTTTAGAGCGAGTAAGAGATTTTTAAAGTTGTCATTAATTTGTCAACATTACATCTTCACTATTTATTGTCTGCAAGTAGAATAGTTAGGAAAAATAGGGCACAGTGGAAAAAAAACCCAAGTGACATCCTGAACATATGCACGTACATAAAATATTTTCTCCTTCTTAAAAATTTGACTTCTAGAACCTCTTAGGAATATACCCCCCTACTTCACATTTGCATTTTATTGGGGAACATTCATCCTGGTTTTAATGAGACCTCAGTTGAAAACTCAGTGCTAAATTTTATCTCATCCATTACACTTTTAATTCCAGACATTGTAAATATGCNGGGGGAGCAGGAAGCTGGCTCAGAACAGCGCTGCCCCACATCCATGGGACCCTCTCCTCCAACCTCCATTCCTGTAGCAATACTCAGAATG
>WEKY01041227.1:0-75196 GCA_013390045.1 Picathartes gymnocephalus
TTTGCCTCGGGGCGGCCCGGCTGCCTGCGTCCCGGCGGGATGCGCTTCTGTGTCAAAGTCACAGGAACGGGAAAGTGTCCTGGAGCAGTTCAGGCTTCCATTTTGAAATGCTACCGATAATGGGATCCTTCTTCGTCCTTCTCCATCCCCCGCTGCCCCGCCGTGCCCTGCCCGGGGTATGCGGGCCGAGGGTGCCGTTTTTGCATGAATAGCTGCCGGGACCGGCCGCTCTGGGGCTCGGGCATGCGGGAATTGCACAGAAATGCGGGCAGACCTGGCGGGATTCGACTTACATCTTATCAGACCTGCACTTCGTGGGCGAAGTGGATGCGATTAAAAATCGTTTGTAGGTTGTTTCTTCCCTTAGGTCGCAGTTGTTGCAGTGTCTACTGTGGGGATTGCAACTGTCCTTCATAAAATCTTTCACGGAGTGGAAGATTTTACTATCAGGCAGTGCTTTTTCACTTTGCATGCAGGATTAATTGCCCTTTATTAATTTTGCCTTATTGTTCTTACTTATAACCCTAAGAATTGCCCAAACCAGTGCTTTCAATCTCCTTTTAGTTGAACTATGGAGAAATCAAATAATTTCCCAGGAACAGCATTGGCTGTAAACAAAAGTTGAATGTTTACAACTCTTGTCATAAACCCATCCCTTCAGTCTTACTTCAGCCTTCTTTGGGCTTATTTTGATTAATGTGTTGCCCCCAAATGGATGAATTTATGGAAGAGCATTTCTCTTGTCCTTACACTTGATCTCTATTTTTACCAGTGAAGTTAGGTTTTGAGGGTTTTTTGGGGTTATAGAAGGCATGTTCTGTTTGGACTTCAGATTCTTCTTCTGTTCACAGCTGAAGGAATATCAGCAGAAGAACAGCCCTGGAGCAACTGCAGGAGCTAAGAAAAAACGCAAAACTAAAGAAGGCAGCAGACCTGCCACTCCCACCACTGATGACCCGCAGCCTCCAGAGAATGTGAGTGTCTCATCCTTTCTCTCAAATCATTTGCCACGTCCCTCTTCTTTGGTTTTCTGGACAATCTGACCAGAGCTGGATGTGGTTGTGCTGGGGTAAGAGCTGAGTCGTACAGGTGCTGTATGAAGTGTGCTACAGTAGTTGGCAGCTGCCTGTTCTGGAAGGTGTAGCTGGCATGGGAGTCTGTCCGATGGTGCCCTGGGTGTGCCCAGAGCTGCTGGGCTGAGGCCTGTGGTCCTCATGAGCTGGACGAGGCTGGTTCCTTGACTGCCTTGGATTGACGTTTTCTCTCTGTCCTTCTCTGAGCCATTTCTCTTTCCCCTTTTCTTTCGCCTCCTGTAGATTCAGAACATTCTGAAGGTGCTGGTGTCAGACCTTAACCGCTCCAATGGGGTAGCCATACCCTCATTGGACAAGAGGAAGGTGAGGCAGTGCTTGTGTCCCTCGCAGTGACTCGCTCTCCCTCCCGCATGCTTCGGGTTCTGTTCACACTGAGCTCCATCTTCGGGATGGAGCCTTGTCCTCACACGTCCATTGTCAGTTGCTTCAGTTTTGTTGCTGTTTTTATTAACATGGAGCTCTTTGTCACCATTGCTTGTTAAGTGCTTGTTTCCTTCTGGTTTGTGTAAGTTAACACGTCAAAAAGTGAGCCTTGTCAAAAGTCTTCCTTGAGACAGCTGAGCTTGGAGGAAAACAGGAATTTGGGGTGAGGCAATAAACTCATTCAACAGATGAGGAAAACTGCACTAGGAAGAGGTAGTGTTACTGACTTATTCTGTGTTTCTCCAGCTCTGAGTGTCACTGCTTTGTTTCCTAGAGCTTGGTTTCTGAAGGGCATGTTTCTGCTCATCTCCAGGCAAACAGCTGCCCTGGCTGGTTATTCCAGCCACCCCTTTTATGACAGGCGATGAAGCTGGCACAGGTGATGTACAGTCTGGCAAGTACCAGGGGTTTAAATATGCTTAGGCAGGAAGTCAGATACTTCAAAGCCAGGCATGTACAGGCTTTAGCGTCTTCACATTCCCAAGATCCTGAAGAGGAAAGGGCAGGAAGTATGCCAAGAAGCAAGAGAAAGGTGTTCAGGAGCATACATGAACAAACAGCCTTTTAAAAATACTTATTTTCATACAGTCGGTTTATTTAAAATAAGGCCCAAACTGTGATAGGAACTCCAGGAAGTCAAATTTTGTAGCCCGGAATGTTCTTCCAGTTTTGTTGTACCAAAGCTCTGCTTTTCATTTTCACTTGCATCATTTTGCTAGCTTATTTCCCTACCATTGTTTCAATGTAGTTGTCATAAAGTAGCTCATTGTTATATTTACTGCATATCCATGGGACTCCAGCAGTAAATGTAACTATAGTAATCACATGGGGTACCTGATAGATGATGTAAAAACCTGCAAGGTGGAATGGAATTCCCTCTGAATTGCTTTTGTATCCTTTTTTTCTTTCTTGTGATAATACGTCTGACACACAGAGTTCCACCAGCTAGACAGCGTTGTGTAAGTTCTCTACCAGCAGAACTTGAGTGATGTGAAGACACACTGCCAGCTTAGGGGTGCTGGGTGTACCTGTCCGGCCTTAGAAAACTTGTGACTGAAGTGTCACTGTTGTCCTGGGGACTGTTTTCAGTTAATACCTGTAAGTTAGATATTGGAGAAAGAGACTTGTTTCCCACTGGAGGGTGAGATGAAGATAGGTGGTCCAGTGCTGTTGCTGAGGTGACATTTAGCCTTGGAGGCCTACCTGTGTCTACTGCTTTAGTCGTGTTCTGCAATGGGAGAATTTATTGCTCTATTAATTCTTGTTTCCTCTTTTTTTTTCTCTTTTCCTCAGAGATACAGTTTGATCTCATTGGCTATTACAGAATTTTTGGACTATTGTGCCTGGGGTTTTAGGAATTATTTGAAAACTAATCTTTAACTGCAATATGTAGTGAAAGAACAATTTCTCATTCCAGTTGCTGCCTTGTAAAAATCCTGAGTCAGGAAAACACTGTTCAGAAACTTGACGATAATAGGGCAGAAAAGCTGATCATTGTCAGCTGAGCTGCTGCTGCCATTGGTGTCTCATGTGAGGCAGAGCCCTCCCTTCTCTGTCACTTCAGATTTCTTGGCTCTGAAACACAGGAAAACCAGCAAAGTAGAAGCCTTTGTGTGAAAGCAAATGGATCCTACTACATGCTAAGCTGAACAGAATTACTGACTTTTTATTCTATATTATTGGAATGTCACAATGCATAATTTCCATATAAGTGTTTTGCTTCTAATGCTTTCTGTTTCCAACAAATTTGATTGTTCAAATAGTTTTGGCGTTTTTGACAGTTTGTTACAAAACCGCTCCTTGTGAAGAAAGAAGGAAGGAGTTCTTGTGGTTAAGGCACATTACTGGTTTCTTTATCTTGGAAGTATTGGCAGAAAGAATGTTCTGATCAGAAGAAATTATCATTCTGAGATGCACTGGGGAATTAATTCCTCCTGTCCCTCTGATGTTTATATTGATGAGTGTGTGATTGATAAAGGTGAAGTAACCTTTAGCTGGAAGAAGTGTGGGAGTTCCTGACCTTCCTAATATGCACCTAACATATATTGCTCCTTCAGAGCATCAGTACCTGTCCTGCTAAAAAGAAATCCAGAAAACTCTGTTTTCCCTTTGTAGTCTTCCAGCTTACTGCCTTCATTAAAATGTGTCTTTACTGTTGCTGTTTTAACCTTGCTGCTGGATTAGTGAGCGAAGTGCTGAGCAGGTAAACAAGGAATGCCAAGAGAGAGATTTCCTGTGAAGTGCCAAGAAGGAAGTAACTGAAGTAAGAGGGAACTCTTCCAGGTGGAATAGCAGAGAGCTGCAGTATATTAGTGGGGCTGAATGCTGAAAGATTATCTCATCTGTTTTGTTGTGTTTTTAAGTGATGACTTACCAGAGCTGGATGATGAAATCAATCAAATTGCTATAAAGCACAAGAGCGCTGCTGGACCTTTATGGCTCTAATGCTGTGCAAGGAGATGAAACGGTCCAGTGCAGTGTGACTCCTAGAGGGGGCTGCAGATGCCATCCATCCTCACACAAAGGCTGGATGGGAACTTGCATCGCTGTCTAGAAATAGTTTTTTGGCGCTTCTCTTTTCTATTTAGATTCTTCTAGTCATGAGATCCATGGCTGCAGCAGGGCCACAGGCACCTGCTCCCAGCCACCCTCCCTCTGGCCTGTTCATAAATGTCCTGTTTCTAAACTGGCAGGTCATGGCATGCCACAAATTTCAATGAGTTTTAGACAGAGCACTTGAGTCTGACTAACCCAATTTTCAAGTAGTCTCTCCCCTGTTCTTTTCCATCTTCATTTGCATACAGTGGTCTGTGTTTTCCCCAGGAACATCTCAAGGGTGGTGCTTTTCAAAGCACAGTGACATTTGGCTTTGCCCTTACTTGATTTTTGGTGAATCTTTTGCAGTGAATCTCTTGTGTGAACTTAGAGTTTGGGTGACATTACTGCCCTGTGTTAAAAAAGGGAGTTGGATTGTGGGACACTGGTTCTTTATGAAAGGACGCACTCTGGGGCAGTGTTTGTCTGTGGTTGATGCAGCCACCTCTTTGCTCTGGGGAGAACACAGGTTCCCTTCCACATGTTTCTTCATGACTGACTGTTCATACCTGTCTGGTTTCCACAGGCAGGCCACAAGGCGATGTGTTTGTGCGTGTTTGTTCATTTTGCATGAAGGCTGTAATCCTGTGCTGTGTTTTGTGACAGGCATACTTTGACAGTGATGTTGCCACTCGTAGTGCTGAACAGCTTGCTCCCGATGTCCCTGTGCTATCTAACAGCAACAGCCTCCCTAGTTGTGGTTCGGTTCTGCCTGCTTCTGAGAGCATGCAGCTGACACAGGTTTGTGATTTATCATCAATACAGCCACTGAACCACTGAATATTGGTTAGTGATGCCATGTTAGTTTAGAGAAAACCTGAACTAGTCATGTCACATTTATGAAGGTCATCTTTCTCCTGTTAAAAATACTACATTCTCCACTCTCCATGCAGTCATCAACTGTCTGTGAGAGGAGAGGGAGCTCTAGCACACACGTGTCCCTGCGGCTTCTGAAGCTATTTTTCTTCCTCTTCTCTCCTATTTATCAGCAGAAAGTACCCTTAATAAGACAGGTCTCTGGTCCAATCAATCCATATTTCCTTTCACTAATTAAAGATTCAGTTGTTTTTTTTCCACCAAAGTGTTGATTATCTTGAGAAATAGGAACAGCAGACATAAAGCCTGTTACACTTGAATTTCTCTCTTCCAGGAAACCCAGACTCACACCACTCAGATATGATGTGTAAGCCAGGGCTGAGTTGGTGGTTTTAAGTTCATCTTCCTTTAGGAAGCAGTAATTACAGGAGCTGTGGAACTTGAGCTCAGGTGTAATCAAGTCTTAGTGACACATTCATAAGTGTGACTCCCATCTTTTACAGGCTTGTAAGTTTTTATGTTTTAATCCACAGATGCATGAAGCTGAGGATCATAAAAATGCTTTGGATGAGAACAGGTGAGTGCCTGTGTTGGCTTTGCAACAGGATGCCAGCAAATTAAGGTTTTATCCCTGTCCCAGTGCTGTGCTGATTTCGGCAGCTCTCTGGGAGAGGTTTTCATTGCCAGGTCTTTGTTCCCAGGTCTTTCTCGTCAACAGAGGGTCTCCGTCAGTTGTCTGAACAACTCAATGGCCTGGTTTCCCAGGTACTCCTTTTCATCCATTTGGCCCATTAATTCTCTTGGTGTTAGATGTGGAACTTGAAGCAGACAGCTCAATGAAACACTCTTCAATCTCAGAGACGTCTGCAGCCATCCTACTAACCAGTACGATACTTAAACATTGAGGAGCAAAAAATCCTGTTTTAGGAATGTAAGATTTCAGCAGTAGGAAGAAAAGCATAGTGGGATGAATGAATTGAATGTATTCATTGAAAGATGTACTCTTGATTTACTGTAAAAGAATATGAAGTCAGTCTGAATAATTCACATCAGCTTGTCACAGGGGCAGCCAGCATCTATCCTGAGCCAGAAAAGTGTTTTCTGTGCCTGTGTGTGGTCATTTGAAGTGACAGGTGCTATAAGGAGTGTTACTGTTGTAACAGGTTCTTACCTAGTAGTGATTTGCCTTGGGAACTAAAACTGACTTACTTGATTTACTTCTAGTCTACATCGTATGTGAATGGAGAAAGTGCTGTTTCTTCCACAAATATTAAGGAAATGGAAGTAAGTTGTTCTCATGTCTGTCATGTTTTTTATTTTTCTTCTTATTTGCTGCTGTTGATCACTTGTTTGGATTCTGTGCTTACAGCAGTGTTAGTGAGGCCTAACTGAATGCACAGGTCACATACATCACTGTATAGTGTCATCTGGGGCTGTAATTGGGTAGTTGTGATCACAACAGTCAGAGGCAATTACTGGAGGTGTTCCTAGTTTGGGGACTGGGGATAATCTAGCTTCCATGCCACTGCAGTTCTTACTTCTGATTCACGTTTATGTCAAAATGAGGCCTTAGCAGAAATGGATAAAATAGGTTGACATCCCAGCTGCTTTTATTGAAACCACAGATTTTGTTTTGTTTGGAGAATCTGATTATATCAAACTGTGATAATGATTTTTTTTTCTGTCCTTTTTAATAATTGCTTTTTTCCTTCCCTCCTCTTCTTCTGCTCCTTCCTTTTTCTCCTATATGCATGTGCCCGTCAGACACGTTACCAGGAGCTGGCAGTAGCCCTGGATTCCAGCAATCTAACTAACAAACAGCTCGTTACAAAGATAGAGGAATTGGTAAGAAACAATCCAACCAACCAGTTTGATATTGTCTTTGCTGCTCCTCCACACTCTCTGGGTGTCTGCAAGGTTACGGGTTTCCTCATAGTGCCACAAGGAAGACTGCTTACACAGCACTTTCTATGGAACAAAGGGGCTGGATGGAAAACCTGTGAGAGGATCAAAGCCTAAGGCCACTTGTGAGTGTGGTGGCTCATCTGAGGAAGCAGAAACAGAGTTTTGTTGTTCCATTTAAGTGTGCTTTGTTGATTTCCTCACACTGCCCCTGGATGAAAAGCATCCTGATAAAACAGCTATTTCTAGTCCTAGTCTGAATTCTTGAAATACAGAATTCTGGCAGCAGTGTGAAAACCTGTTTCTGCAGGTGGTGATGCTGTTCTAAATATATCAGCAGAGTGGGAGCAATAGGTCCAAGAGAGCCTGGGGCTGTTTTCTGATCATATCCTCAGCTTCTTTTGGCACAATGAATGAACTGCTTTGTCCTGTGGCCTGCATAGATTCCTGCTGCTGCTTTTCAGCCTTCAGCCTTAACACTGCAAGAAATGCAGCTAAGTGGATCTGTTCCAGGCTGAAAAGAGCCTTTCTTGTGTGAAATACTTTCCTCCATTTTGTTCCTCTCTAAAACTATACTTTTTCCAAAGTTCAGCATTTCCCAGTGTACCCCATGACCCTTCCTTTTGTTTCATTTTTGGTTTTGGGTTATTTTTGTTCTGTTCTTTTTCTTTTTGTGTTTTAGGTGGGCTGCTGAGGTACAGTGCACTGCCCACCCAGGATTCTCATTGTTTGCTAGCTTTTCTTTTTGTCTGGAACTCTGTAGGGCCTTTGCTGTATTTGTGCTCTTGCCTTTGCTTTTCCTGGTTATGTTGCATGCTGGCATTGCTAAAATCAAAACTTCATCACCCTTCCATCTGCACTTTGAAACAGTGCATGTTTCAAAATGCACTGTGGTAGTAGTGGTAATACAGAAACACCTTGGCCAATATTCATCATTTGAGAACGGGGAAAAAATACTAAGTATGTAGTTACTTAAGAGGGAGCTGTGAGAAAACTGCCAGGGGGACAAGAGCAGCAAAGGGCAAATAGGGTTTGGTGGCAGCCTGGGCAGCCTTTGTCCCTTTCACACCTACAGATGCACTTTGTGCAGACACAGATCTCCAGTACTTCACCCGTAAGACTGAAATTGGCTGGGACAGAATTATCCCTTTCCTTGCATCTGGCTTCAGCTCTGTCTCCTGCCACCTTGGTGGGAGCTTGCCAATGTACGTGCAGATCTGCATGACTTAGAGGCCAGTTGGTAACTGGGATAGAGGTCTAAGCAGTCACTTAAAGGAAAGGACTTTTGGTCTGGGATTTAAGTATTTGTTTTTTATTGAAAGCATTTTTGCTGATTTTGCTAACACACCAGTTTGATTGTGCTTAATTGCATAGATGTGGGATATTGCAAGTTTAAACTGAAGTTGCTGGATGTTCAGATAGGAACATAAGAGGAGTTCCAGCAGAGGTATTGGAGGAGAACTGTGATAACGTACTGGACAATGAAAAACATACCACGTGTATTAGTGAAGGGAGCCCCAAATCTCTTAATAGCTAAGATGAATTTCATAGTCTGCTACAGAAATGGAAATTCTCTTTGCAATAACTGGGCATATATCCTACTGCATCAAAGTGAAAATGTGTTTGAGCAGTATGAGAATATTTTCTCTTAATATTGGTGCATCAATTTTTTTCCATAGAAACAGCAGCACCAAGAAGCAGTGAATCAGCTGGAGAAGGTAAAGTGTGTCCTATTTTGGGATAGATACAGAAATAGGTATCTGTTTCTTTGAGGAGTAGAAAACACAGTGGATTGTGGCACAAGTGTGCATGATCTTGTCTTGTGTTAGATTCAGTTTTATTTGTAGCACAAGGTTGAATATTTTGACTTCATGAGTTGGTCCTGACAGGCAGCATTCTTATTTTGACCAAAGCTAGTATTTAAATGCTCAAGTTGGAGGCGTACAGTGGGGGCAGGAGGTTACAGTTTAGGTCCTTGCCAGGAGCTTCCATTCCAACACGGCCACATGTCTGCTGGAATGATTGCACTGTGCTGTCGCTGCTGGTCTGGGATGGAAAAATGATTAAGTAGTTCAAATAATGGAAGATTGTGTCTTTTAAAATACTGGCATCATTTAGATGCTAGAAATAGTACCAATGAATTCCTGCTTTTTTAGTTTGACATAAAACAAGGGTTAACTACCTGCATGTTTGTGCTGATAAAGCGTTATTTGTTTCTACAGGAAAAGAAGGAGTTTGAACAGAAATTTTCTAAAGAGCAAGCAGCACTGAGGGAACAGTTACAGGTAAGGCAGACCCTCCCTTACAGTAATATCACCTGTCTTCTGCTGTTTTGTGGATTATTGAACACTCACAGTCCTTATCCTGGAAGCCAGAAGTCCATTCCTTTAGCAAAACTGCGAGTGTCGTCTAGACTGAACTGCAAGAGCTCTTTACTGAATTGTTGTTTTGTGACAACAGTAAAGTTGCAGTGGCAAGCAAAGAAGTTTTGTGCTGAGCTGATTTTCCTTTCCCAAAGGTTCATATCCAGACTATTGGAATTCTCGTTTCTGAGAAGTCTGAATTGCAGACAGCCCTTGGCCATACTCAGCAAGCTGCACGGCAGAAATCAGGTAAGTGAGTGTCTCTGCAGCTCAAGCTTGTGGTTGAACTGTGGATGTCAAGTCACAGGCACGACAGTTGCTGGCAGCCAGCTCACAGCCCTCCCTGGCCCCTCCACGAACAGCCTTTGGCACTTGTACTGCTGCTGTCATTGGAGCTGCCCCCAAATGGGAGCATGCTGGTCTCATGGCAGTTGAGGTTCTTTTGTGCCTTGTCAGCTCTGTTGTGCCTGGTGACTACCCCAGACCGTTCCTTTTGATTCTTTTAAAACTTTGTTTCCCTTTTCTGCCCCGCCTCCCACACAGCTGTCATGTTAATCTAGGTCTTAGCTGAACTAAATTTGAGCAATTTATTCTAATAGAAAAAAAAAACCCCAAACACCATCCTATCTATTGTTCTGCAAAGAAGTTTCATCATCTCCCTCTAAAAGTGAGGCAGGTAGCTAGAGAGGGCTGTGCTCCCAGGGCTGTTAGTGAATCACCTGTAGAGCCAGGAGTGGAGCCAGCTTACAAAGTTCTGTGCTGCCTGTAGAGCTTGTTGACAAAGTAGAAAGTGCCGTTCAGCCAGTTCCATAATGCTCTTTGTGGTCTAGCCTCAACTGACTGTGCTCTGACTTGTCCAGGAGAAGCTGAAAGCCTTGCTGCCCGTTTACATTCGTCTCGCCAGCGAGTCTCAGAGCTGGAACGCACTTTGTCCTCCATCTCCATGCAGCAAAAGCAGTCAGAGAAGGTAAGAGTCACCTCTGTTTATGCTTAACCAGCAGCTCTGCCTTTGGCTATTTGCTTATTACTACACTGCTGCAAAGTCTGCAGTCCCTGCTTGGAAAAGAGGCAGAAATTAACCTTGTTAATTGTTAATTAACCTTCTAAAGCCCTGTATTCCCCATGATCAAAGCAAACTTCATTCAAGTTTCTGTGACTAATCATATGGTCCATTTGGTGTCTTCAGATCTGGCACCTCACTTCATTAGTCTGGCAGCTCCACACAAGAGAGACACCTTATCCCAGAAATGTCCATCAAGCACACACTTTAGTATTGACATTAATCCAGAAGTTTGCAGAAATACTTGTAGCATCACATTTGAAAAGACTGAGCAGATTTATTCCTGGCAAATTCAGGAGGTTCTAAGCAAACCTGTCCTGAGGTTTTTGCTAAAGTTATGACCTTTTCTGCTTTAGCTGATCTGTTAAAGGTGAAATGAAGTATTTTTTTATATACCTTATTTGTTTGGCTGAAGTCCATAGATGAATCAATAGTTTTCTTTTTCTCTAGCATAATAAAGAGTTAGTGAAGGAGCGAGACAATCTGAAACTGGAACTGTACAAACGAAGGTAAGTCCCTTCTGAAGAGCCCCAAAACAAGTGGCACAGACCACAGGTGGTGACTTGGGAGGCTGGATATTAAATTTTTTTTAAAAAAGTAGTCACTAGATGTGATGTTTCTGTGATTCTAGCTGCCAGGAAGCACTAGTTTGTAGATTTATGACCTCAGCAAACATCAGATTGACATCAGCAAACCCAGAGCCACTTTAATTTTTTGTTTGTTTTAGCAAAAGTAGTGAGGAAATAAAACAGCAGAATTCAGAGCTGTCAGAGAAAGTTCACTCCCTGGTGTCCCAGAACTCAGCTATGAAGTTGGATGTGGAAGATTTGCAGAAGAAATTGGAAATGGCTGAACTGATGATTCAACAGGTGAGGACTGATGGCACTGCCACACTTCCTTCTGAGAGAGGGGGCAAGACTTAACTTTTGGCTTTAATGAAATCTCATCAAGACATCCTCCTAGAAAAAAGCTTTCAGCGAGGCCTCATGGGAACAGAAAGTTTGTATTCTCTGAGGAGTGAGCTGGAGCTGTAAATTGATTGAAAAGCACACATTGATTGAAAAGCAATGTGACATTAGTCTGCTAAAACTGTTGAACAGTGAGAGAGGGTGAAATGTGGAAATACAGTGACTTTTCTGATTGTATCTGTTCAGGATTTTGGTTACACAGTTGTGCAGTCTCACTGAGTAACCGAGTAGAAGTGATGTTTGTACCCACCACTGGAAGGTGGTGAATTGGACAGTGGCAGTTTGAAGTCAGCTGGGGATAGAACACATGGAGCCAGCTGTTAGCAGGTCAGAGAGCAAGTCTGGTATAACCCTGAGCCTGGGAGGGAAGAAAATGCTCTTTTTTTATTCCTAGACTGTGTCGTAAGTTACCCCTGAAATTAAGCCAACTGCTGCTCTTCTGGGAAAAGTGCTGTGCCTCAGCTGAACCAGCCTTGCTGCTCAGTCCACTGACATGCTCCAGACACTGGCTTTAAATTCCTGACATGTCTGACAACTTTTAAGGTCACAGGTTTTTATACCATCTGATATGGCTGTCTAATGCAGACTCTGGAAATCCACAAAATTTCTGAGCCAAAGTTTGATTGAATCCTATTTTCTTAATTAAAAAAATAGTAAATGTAAAGTTGGTAGGGAGAAGCTGCCCAGTTCAGCCTGTTTTACAGGACTAAAATCTCAGCTTTTTGTTTTTAACTCCCCAGTTTTTTTCACACTGAACTTCACTATGAGTTGGAGCACTTTAAAGAACTATAGAAGGTTACAACATAGATTATGTGGCAGGTTACTCTCAGGGGAAAGGCTGTGTAGGAATTCAGTATTAGCATTTTGCCTTAACTTTTCTGATTTTTATTAACAGTTCTCAAGCCAGGGAGGAAGTCTGGATGCAAACCAGCAGCTGCAGATGGCTCTGGAGGAGAAGGCGAGCCTGGAAACCCAAGTAGCTCAGGTAAGAGGTTGTATGAAATATGATCCAAATCTTGATGTCTGTAAGGAAACTTGTGGGGCAGAAAAATGTAGTCTGAGCTTTGCACTAATACTGGTTTCTTCAAATTTTATCCCTTAAACTAAATTTATTTAGCCGATATGATGTTTGACTTTGTTTTTAATAGCTCTCAGAGTCACTTCACCAGCTGCAGGCAGAAAGAGATCAGTATGTGGAGAAACTGAGGGAGGAGGGGAGCGTTTGGCAACAGCGAGTGCAGCAGCTCTCTGAGCAGGTAACCCTGGAGGCAACATCCCAGCTCTGGACAAACACAGGCAGCAGGAAATGCCCCATGAACATTGTTGTAATTTTCGTTTGTGTGGCATTGCAGGTCCACACAATGGCAGAGGAAAAGGAGAAACACATGGCTAAAATTCAGGAGCTGGAAGACAACATTACAGAGCTGCTGAGCACATCAGGTAGGGCTTCCAAAGTGGGGCTTCCCACTGCAGAATGCAGCTGGATGACTCTGTCCTGCTGTGCAGATGCTTCTGCACAGGAGGTGCAAATAGGTCTGATGCTGGGAAGGCAGCTGGAGAGCAGGTGACCCTAAGAACCCTTTTCTCCTGGGAAACAGCAAGTGAACTCCTGCAGTGAAAGAACCAGCAGCCTGGTTATGTCTGTAGTATTGGCCTGACTGTACTGTCAGCCTCCCTGGCCCAGGAGATTTGGAAGGCAGGATGCTGCTGCTAGGGCTGTGAGGGAGTCAGCAGCAGACAGCAGGATGCTATGCTTGCGTTTGGGGTAGGTTTGCTCTTTGTTCCTCTCCATGCTGTGCACTGAGGATTGGATACTGCAGCTGGTGATCCCTTCTGGGTCACAGAGCCCTATGGGCTGGAGCGTGCTTTGTGTATCCAACAGGGATGTGTCTCACCCAGCCATTTTCCCTGTGACTGAGCCCCTTCTGATTGCATTTCCTCAGCAGTGAAGCCCATGGATATCGAGCCTTCCTCACCCCCAGGGCCCACGGCAGCTGAGCTCAGTCTGCAGGAGGAAATTCAACAGCTGCAGCAGGAGAAGGAGGAGCTGCACAAGCAGTACCAGGCCCAGGTCCGTGACAACGAGCAGCTGAGCCACCTCAACCGGGAGCAGGAGGAGCGGCTGCTGGAGCTGGAAAAGACTGTACAGCGCTACAGTGAGGAGGCTGTGGACAGGCAGCAGATCCTGGAGGACATGCAGAGTGACAAGGTCACAATCAGTAGGGCACTGAGCCAGAACCGGGATCTGAAGGAGCAGCTGGCTGAGCTGCAGAATGGGTTTGTCAAACTGGTAGGTCTCTTGTGTGCATCTTTTCCCACTGCTTCCCCGACTGGTGCAATCCTTTTGTAGCACAGATGTGAAAAACTGGCAGCAGCATTATCCCTCTCTTATTCTCTGAGACTGTGGTTGCTCCATCCTCTGATAACGTAGTTCCATACCAGGAGGTTCCCTCCAATTCCTTACTCCCTCAGGTGCTCTAGCAGATGAACCAGTATCTTTGTCCAGAACAGTTTCATTTTCCTTCTCATCTCCTGGCAGTCAGGCTGCTTCTGTCCCTGGGTATTCCTCCTGCCCTTTTACCTGAAGATACCCATTTCCTGTTCCCTTGTATTTGCCCATGAAGAAGTTCTCAACGGTATTCTCTCTTGCTGTTGTCATTCTTACCCATCCTGGAGCTGAATCCTTACTCTTGCTTTGCTTCTTTCAATGTAACACCTTCCCCTCTGGGGCCCTAGCAGACTGACACATGGTCTAGCTGTTGATTTTTTTCTTTAGTCCTTTTTGAACTCCTTGTTTTTGAATGTCTGTGGCTCTCTTTGGGATATTCACACCACCCATCTGCTTTGGAGATGACAGGCTGCATGATGTGCCAGGCCTCTTCTTGGCACTGTCCAGCACTGATTCCCCTGGCTCTTTCCTTGCTCCTTTCCCATCTTCTGAATCTTTCTGTAAGTTACTTACTGTCCTAAACAGTCAATTTATGGCCCTCAGTTACAGTCCAGAAAGCACAAGGGATGGCACCCTGTTGTACTGGGAACTAACGTGGTTTATGAGAGCCTGTTTCATGGTGGCTGGGGCAGTTTCCTTACACAGTTGTGTTTGTCTTGCAGACAAATGAAAACATGGAGGTTACAAGTGCCCTACAATCAGAGCAACATGTAAAGAAAGAGCTGGCCAAGAAGCTTGGGCAGCTGCAGGAGAACCTGGGGGAGCTCAAAGAGACGGTGAGCACCAGCAGTGGGATGGCAGGACTGGATGTGCAAATTGCTGGCAGCTTCCCAGACACTGATGGAAGGGTGGACATGGGTATTGTAGACATCCAGCTGAGAGCCTTCCCCTATCATTGCCGCCTGATGTGGGGGCAGATGGTGGCTGCCTGCCTGCCTGGTGGCTGTGGGGCAGTGTTGACAGTTTTGATCATGTCACATGGATCAGCTTTTCAGGCAGAAAGGGTTTGATATGGTGGTTTGATCTTATTCTCTCAGCTAGAGCTGAAGACACAGGAGGCCCGTGGCCTGCAGGAGCAGCGGGACCAGTGCTACAGCCACCTGCAGCAGTACACCCTGGCCTTCCAGCAGCTCGCTGCTGAGAAGGACGAACTGCACAAGCAATTCCTGCTTCAGACACAGCTCATGGACCGCCTGCAGCACGAGGAGGTCCAGGGGAAGGTGACAGTGGAAATGCACCTGAAAGAGCTGCAGCAGACGAAGGTAACAGTAAAAAGGGACAAGTGGAAAGATGGGAGGTAATCATTAAGTGAGAGATTTAGCCAGTACTTTCCACTCTGGGCTGTTCTGTGATGCTGTGATTACAACCTGTGCCCTACAGACGAGTGGTACCTGTCTGCAGCTGAAGTACTGCTTGTGTGTTTGTGTGTGTGGTGCTACTGTCTGAAGATGGAGTGACTGCAGTCGGGCTTGTGCAGGTTTTTGTGATCCTCTGCTTCTCTTTTGCAGGAAAGTCTAGAAGCTGTAGCCAAGGAAAACAAAGAGCTGCAGGCCCAGATCAGTCAGTTGGCAGCAGAAATGGACGGCAGGATTTTGCACCAACTGGAGGGTGAGTGGCTGCATCAGGGAGGAGGCAGAGCTGGGTTCTCTGCAACACTGCCTCCTTGTTCACCTTCCTTCATTTACAGAAAGTGATGAAGCAATGACTGAAGAAAGCCAAAAACCTTCACTTGTGATCCCAGAGAAGTTTGAAAGCCATGAAGAAATGGTGAGTTTTAATGGATAGAAAAGCCTTTGGTTTTAGTTCTAAACAAATACCTAGGAAAGGAAACCGGTTAACTTGCAAAGAGGTTTATCAGCTGTTACCCTACCAGCTGAGTGCAGTCATGACGAAAATGCAACAGTTCCTCGTGCATAGCAGCAAGAAGCCAAGACTTCTGCAGCATCCTTGCAAAACAGGCTGGAAGTGTGGCAGTGGTTTCCTTATGACAACTCAGCTGCCAGAGGAGCTCTTTAATGGGGCTTTGATGATGATGTTCTCTTTAGTTGGGAAGGCAGTTTGGAAATGGTGTCAAATACCTACAAGATTTATCTGCAAGTACAGTCATAACACTGCAGTCAAATAGCTTTCAAGGGACCCAGTTTTTAACCTACACTAATTGGGAATGAGAAGAGGCAGTAGCTGCTGCCTAGCTTAGTTCCAGGGCAGTCACACAGTCCTTTGGTTTCACACCCATAAATAAAACGAGGTAAACTGTTACTCTGTCCTGAGATGCACCATAGATCTTGCTGAACACAGGGGAAGCACTAATGTCCACACTCTGGAATTCTTCTTAGGTCACTTTTGTGACCTCTGCCATGTCCCAAGTGGAGCAGGAGCGAGAAGATCTGAGGAAGCAGCTGGCTGCTCAGAAGCAGCAGTGCAGAACCCTCCTGCAGCAAATCACAGCTCTTAGGCAGGAGCAGCAACATCACGTCACACTGGATGGAGGTAAAATCTTGGCATAGTTTGGGGACACTGTGACCATGAGATGCTGGGCCAGCTGGCCATGGCTGCTCTGAGACTGACCTTTGGGTCTGTGGGTGCATGATGCCCCAGGAGAAACTGTAAATTGCACACATCCCTTCCAGGCTCAGTTATGGATACGGTTCCAGTGGAGGTTCATGAGGCTTTGAAAACAGCCATGGACAAGCTACAGGTAAGCAAAGCATCTCATGTTGTTTCAGCCCTACTACACTGCTAAGCCAGACTTGGATCCAGTGTCAAACGAAGACAACACAAACAGATTATAGAGGAATAAGCAGCAGATGTTCTGTAATAAGGCATTCCATCCTAAAAAGCTTGCTCACTGCTTGGTTGTAAAGGAGCAGGATTTGTTCCCCAGGCTGAGACCAGTGTCATGGGGGTGTTATCTTTAGGACAGGTGTTGTCTGTACAGAGGCAGCCCAGGTGACTGACCCCACTCTGTGTGTGCAGTTGCGTTTCACAGAGCTGATGCGTGAGAAGGCTGATTTGAAGGAGCGTCTGGAGGAGCTGGAGCATCGCTGCATCCAGCTGTCTGGAGAGACTGACACCATTGGTAAGTTTAGGCAACACCATCACAGGCTAGAGCTTGCTCACTGCCTTATTTATGTGGGGAGCAGAAGGTCCCCAAACAGCTTTTGGAGCTGGAGCCCTCAAACTACCAAGCCCTTCATGTCTCCTACTGCTGCCTAACTGGGCTAGGTCTCCACTCCTGGGCTGGATTTCCTGGGTCCTCATGCCTTGTACCTCACTATAGGGCTTGTACCCCAATCTTGCAGACACTCCTGAGGCTTCTCTTGTGTTCCAGGGGAGTACATTGCACTGTACCAGAGTCAAAGGGCTATCCTCAAACAGCGGCACCAGGAGAAAGAGGAGTATATCAGCAGGTTGGCTCAGGATAAAGAAGAGATGAAGGCAAGCAATCTTTTCTGTGGTACTACTCTAAGCAGGGTGGGCCTGGGGAGTGCAAGCCTTCATTTGCTAAGTCTGTGATGGGAGTAGGACTGCAAACTGCAGTGATGTATTTGTGTGTATGTTTCACGGGCTTTCCTTTACTTTGGTGCAGATGAAACTACTGGAACTGCAGGACTTAGTGATGCGCCTGGTCAGGGAAAGAAATGAATGGTACAGCAAGTATGTAGCAGCTGCTCAGAACCCAGAGTTGTTGGCAAGCCAGACTGAAGGTGTGCTTCCAGCAGAAAGGCGCATCGAGCTGAATGCCACCGATGGAGCAGGTAAGCTGCAGCCAGGACAAGCTCTGTGCAGGGGGAACAGCCCCTGCTCTCAGCCTTGTGTGTGGTTGGGAGGAGTTACCTGCCTGCCTTGTCTGTGCTCCTTGCAGGGTTACAAGAGGTGAATCTGTCAGATGAAGCAGAACAAGAGGCTGCTGTTCTTCATCAATCCGGTTTCCCCCCTGCTGACAGTAAAGCTGCTCAGCCAAACCAAGAGGACCCCACGGCAAAGCAAATAATGCAGCTTCTCAGAGAAATCCAGAACCCTCAGGAGAGGCTGGGCTCCCTGCTGGAAAACCCATGCATTCCCTTCTTCTACCGTGCTGATGAGAACGATGAGGTCAAAATCATGGTAGTTTAAGTGGTGCTAAATCTTACTGACAGCAGCTTTTTATGGGCCTGAAAGGACTTGACGGACTTGTATGTGCCCATACCTCTGCTCAGTGCCCTTGGTGAGAGCACGTTTCTAAAGATATCAGTAAAGAGAGATTGTATCAGATGGAACTCAAGCATCAGACCTCATCTTCTCTTTCTCTTTTCTCTGTTCCTTGCTGTGCTTGGAGTACAGGCAGACTCTTAACTCATCCTGGGAGGCAGCTGGTGCTGCCACATCACCTAGGCCAGGCCCAGACTGGGGTCAAAGGGAGTCCATGACTTTTGGCAAAATGCTTAATCCCTTGTCCCAGACTCTGCTGCCACAGGAGCTTCATATGGTTCTGATCCATCATTCATGCCTGTCATCAGCCCAGTTCCTTCCAGGGCTCCCAGAGTAACTAACTCTTCTGGTAATGGACTCTTTGGACTCTCAACAGGTTGGGATTGTTTTCATACTATGTATCCTGAACTCCCTGCTGCAGCCCTGCCTCTTGCACCTGTATTTCAGAACAGGCCCCCAGCAAGCAGCTCCTGGACAGCACAGCCCTGTCCTCCTTGCAAGGGGAAGGGACCAGTGGGAGCCTTGAGGGGTCTTTTGGTTACTTGACAAAGCTTTATGTGATTCTTGGGAGTGGGGTGGAAATGTAACTGCACTTTGAAGGATGATGTGTTTCACTTGTATGTGTCTGAAGGTTTTATTTATTTTAAGAAATGGGAGAAACAAGTAAAAGGAAACCACTTAATAAACATGCTTCATTTTGAATTTCTGGACTTTAGGGAGTTCTAGTTCTGCATCCCTGAACTTTCCTCTTCTCCCATTTCAGTAAGGAGTGCAGGAGAGGAGTGGAAACCAAGATCTCATGACCCATGTTTTTAATGTCCTGGGACATAGAGCAGCAACTGTGGTAGTACCTGGCCCTGCCCTGAAGCCATAGCCCTGATTCTAAGGAGAAAACAGAACATGGAGGGAGGAGAGTGCTCCCTGAAAAAGCAGCAAAACAAATCTCCTGGGTGTGGAAGTGCTGAAGTGAACTGCATGTGGATATCCTGCAACCGAATCTGCCTTCAGCAAGAACTGCCTGTTCTTAGGATGGGTGGTATCAACAGTGAAGTTTTGAGGGAAAACACAGGGGAGGTTAAAGGGACCAGATCCTTGGAGCTGTGTGGTCAAACAGGAGTTTGGGCAGCTGCCTGAAGCAGCATCAGCTGCCTCTGTGTTACCTGCTGAGATACAAGATGCAAGCACAGGAACACAGAGCTGTCTGTTCAACAGGAGAGAAGGTTCATTTCTTCATGTCCAAGGTGGTGAAGCTTTACATCAGCATAACAGAGAGCTTTTCTTCTACTGCCAAAGGCAGATCAGGTGTAGGTTGTTTTTTTTTTTTAATGGTTCATATCTTGGTATTTCCAAATACAAATGAAAAAAGGGACACACAGCACAATCAGTGCTGTCCTGTAAGCCCCCAGGGGAAGTTGGTTTTTGAACTCCTTTCATTTAAATGGCACGAGTGGTGTCAGTCTCTCCTCAGCACAAGTGATTGGGCTCCCCAGCTCCCCAGGGCATGGGGTATGTACATTGTGTATCTGTGTAAAATGGTGTATATTCCTCGAAGAGAGACTAAGCCTGTTCAGTGTTTATGCCTGCTCAGGCTATTCATAAATCTGTATCATAACTAATAGGGAAAGGGCTGTGATTTAAGACAGAGCATTATTGTAAATGGAATAAATAGCCATTGGGTGTTTAGAACTGTGAAGGAGACAAGACCAAGAAGATCTGTTGCAGAGGTGACATAACTCAGTTACAAATTTGCTTTCTGAATAAATTTATTCAGATAGGCACTGACTACAGGTATTTCTTCTGCACTGACCACCTTGAAATTTGGCCAGAAAAAGAGAAGAATGAATTCTTTATTGAAAGCACCTGCCCTTACAATAATGCCCTTTTCACTGAGCTTTCATTAATGTTTTCTGTACAGACTGCTGACTAGCCTGAGAGGTGACTCTTGGCTAGCACTGCATATCCAGACCCCAGCTTCAGATTCATTTTTACCCTGACCCCTTTCAGGAGTGATTCCCTGACTCACCTGTACTCAATGTCCACTTGCTGTGCTCCACAAGCACTATAGGCAAAAACCCCTTTTAAGAAGCAATTTGTGTGCAAACTCACACCTTCTGTATGCTCAATCTCTGAAGCACCTCCACACAATTCCTTCACAGGGACTTACCTTTCTGCACCTGACAAGCTGTTTCACTCTACTGCAGCTCCTGGACACTGAATGCTGATGCAGATCTGCTCCACATCCCCTACCAGTGGCAGCCCCTGATTGCATGTACAGCTTGTTAACTCTGGGATGAAAAGATCAGGTTATAATCAAACACAGCTTGAAAACCACCCAGAGAAAAAGCAAGAGAAAGGGAGATGGTTTTATTCTAGTCATGGAGACCTTCATTATACAGAAATGAGAGTTTATTTCATCCAATAAACAAGAGTGACAGGTAGATCACAAACTGCATCACAGCTACTACCAGCACTGAGACAGTTCACCCACAAGTCTGGGGTAATACAATAACCCAACTGCACACAGCAGAGAATTTAACAATCAGCTCAAAAACTCAACATTGGGATTTGGTTAACTTTTTGGAGGTGTGTGTGTATATATATATATATGTATATAGATACTCTTTTCCTACTTAAGTATTTCCTAAAATTCACATGGAAGCACAAATGGCTTTTAACACCTGGACATATATAGATTTTTCATCTTATATATATATTTATAGATATTTATAACAGTAACAATATGTTTCTCATTACTACAATATACTTGTTTAAGCAGCTGGGAAGAAAAAAAAAAACCAAAAACAACCAAACAAAAAAAACCCAACCCAAACAAAAAAACCCCAAAAAACAGTTTCACTACAATCACATCTGATATGTGTGTGTCACAAATTACAAACAAAACAAGCCATGTGTGAGATTCGAGTCAGACCATTCCAGGACAGAACAGCTAAGAGGCAGGCAAAGAGTCTCAGAGGGAGCAGGCCTACATGTCAAATGGTGGTTTTGGGCTCTCCGGGCGGGCGGGACTGGCCTTACCCGGCCGGCTGGAGGTTAAAGACAAGAAAAACAAAGGAAAAGGGAAAGAGAGGAAGAAGGGGGAGAAGTAGTAAAACAACAGTTAAAATACACAAAGGAACTGGCATCAGAAAAATAGAGGATCTACAGAAATTAAGAGTAATAGCACTAAAACGAGAGAACTGCAACATGAATCAGGCCTGGAGGACAGCCTGCAACACAGGTAATTCATTTAGCTCTGGGAGAGACATGACATCTGAGATGTACAGGGTTGATATATTTTTTTAATTCTCGAGTCTTTTTTTTTTTTTTTTTTTAATGTAGCATGAGAAGTAAAAATCAAACCTTAAGATGAGTTGTGATCAACAACAGTTACAGGTTTCCCCAAACACGTACCATCCACATGCAAGAAAAGGCTACGGAAAAAGTCACCACAGTACCCCAAGAACACTGAAAGATGTGCTTAGTTCAAAGCAGAAGTATTTTCAACAAAATACCACACAGCAAACTCCCTGAAACATTTGGCTGTCCGTTTGCAAGGGGTGAACAGTGTGTCTATTCCCCTCGCCCTGCTGGGTTCAGGAAAGTCAGCCAAAAGTGGTGATGCAAGACAACTGCTGGCAGCAACCAGTGTGTCCCCAGTAGGAATTGCCCGGCTCCGGGAGCCGAGTGTGAGCAGGTCCGTGAGCTCCCTGCACGCTGAGGTGTGTGCGCTATCTCAGACTTCACTCTGGCAGGACTGGGCTGATCCACTGATTCCTCCCTTTATTGATCTCCCTGCCTCACTTTGATATGAAGTTGATTGCACTGTTCCCAATATGAGATTTTTGCACCTTAGAAGTCAAGCTAATACACAGGACATTTAATCTGTTCCTAACAAGTGTCACGTGTTTTGACAGCATATTTTTGCTAAGCCACGCTTTTGTCTTAAGCTACAAGGAAAGAAAACAGCTACAGCTCAGTCCTGGGTGCTACAGCTAACTGGTGCAGGCAGGACACTTATGCAGGCTAGACTAGGCAGATGGAATTACTGGACGGACAGCCACCACTTGGACCTAAGGATGTCCCTGTGGCTGATCTCTCCAAGGAGCCTGTGTACTTCAGGGATCTGTGCCACTGAATGAAGGCTACTCTATGCTCAAAAAGCAATACAGGACGCACGAGCGGAGACGAAGAGCTCCATCACTAGGCTAGAGTTTTACGACACACCGGGGGGGGAGGCAGGGATGTGGGATGGATGAGAGGAGTGACTGTGGTTGTGGAAAGGGGGGTGGAATGGGGAAGCCACCAGCACGGCACTCGTCGCCAGCTGTCTACAGCCTCAAGTTATAAATCTAAGAGGGACGGTTCAGCCGGTCGGATTATGGTAGGTCGAGTAGGTGAGGCGGGGCCCCTTCTGCTGTGAAAAAGCAGGAAACAAAAACAAGAGAACACACACTATGGTTAGCACAGCAATTGCAGTCACAACCACACATGCTTCTCCACCTTGCCTGAGCCAGCAAAAGAATCCAAGCTGAGGCACAAACCCCTGGAGTGCAGCTCCACAAAGGAGACTCACGGACTTCTACTCGGCCTCGCACTGGCCTTTCTGCACAGCACAGATCACCAGTAGAGCAATCCCCTGGACTGCCAGTTTTGCTTCCCGCTGAAATTTGGAAGTGCAGAGATTTACTGCCAGTAAGTGTCCTGGCTCTGGGATGAGTGGAGAAGCATGGACAACAGTGAGCTCCTGTATCAAGCACACGACAATCACAGCATGGATGGGGTCCTCTGAGACGCGCTGCTGCCAGAGGCTCTTGGCTGGTTTGGAGGAGCACCTTCTTCCCCTGCCCTCGAGGCTACTGGAAGCCTGAGATTCCCTATTCTGACATGAGACTGATCTTGGATGTCAGGGGCAAGCTTATGGCTTTCAGTTTTCCGATTCTGGTGCACAGCAAATGCAGCTTCTACTTCAATAAAAGTAACTTTGGCTACTCCTACTCCATTCTGTTCCAACTCTTTTGCTGATACTTTATCTATGTAAATGGGCAGCAACTTAAGTGTTCCAGAATCTCCTTCCTGTAAAGGACTGGGGGAAAAAAAATCTGCAACAAAAAAATACAAGACAACACCCCTGACACGTCTCTCAGCTCATTACCTGAAATATCACTTCAGTCTCACACTATAGGCTGTAGGAAGGCTATAAATAAAAATGTGTTCTGTAAGACCGAGTCAAATCTGTGTTTTTCCTTTAAAGCATGCTCCCTGCAGTATCTGCGACCTCAACTGCATCTTGATGATGTTTCATTAAGATAACTAAATTGTTCAGTACCAAGCCTGAGTAATTTTAAGGTCCAAACTGCCTGAAATGCAAAGAGCAAAGCCAACAGCATGTAGACCAAATGGAGGGGAAGCCCTTGCACAGATCATACAGGACCAGGTGTCACAGAATTAATGCCTCAGTAATTCCCTACCGACAAGATTTAGATTACAGAGAATCAACTCACTGCTAGAAATGAAGGCCCTCTCCTGACACAGGGGCTGAGGGGAGGGAAGGAAGGAAGAGGGGCAGAGGAGGATATTTGTACCAGTCATCTATAGTCACACTGGCACAAGAGGAGTTACACTCGTATAAATCAGGGCAAGTGCCCTCATGTAGCAGATAAACCAGAGCAACTCTCCAGTTGTGTTTATTAAGCCTCAGCAGAACTCACTGCTCCAGATCTATTAAGCCTCAAATCTCAAAACAATTACAACCACTTGTTCCTTGCCTTGGGAAATGATACATAAAAAATGCTTCAGAGAGTAAAAGCACTTCCAAATGTTACCTCCTTGAGTGAAAACACCAATGGGGGCTGCAAGACCCCACTGTCAGCATGGCAGTCAAGTTACTGCTCTTGTACAGAAAATAACAATGGAATTGAGCTAACGCAGAAATTACAATCACCTTGGAAGGATGCTGAAATAATACTGTTGTCCAGAAGTAAAAATTGCAACAGCAGGGCAATCTGTGACCCTGAGCTTCACGACATATGGGATCTGTGCATTATCTCTAAGGGTGCTCACAGTGTAAATGCAGGCACACCAACCCTTTCATGGCTTCTACTGTCATTGGAACAGCAACAGCACCTGAATGAAAATGTTAGAGAACTTCAGCTCAACCTTTAGTGAGATGCTGTTGCAACATCACGTGTTAGAAGGCATTTTTTGAGAAGGCTGAAGGACTGTTTGCATTTCAGGAGTTTGCATATGTTGTGCTAAAAGCCTCTGAGGGTTCACATGAAAACAATGCTTGAAGCTACGAGAATACATAAAGTGTTCTGGCAAGAGTGGCCACTTGACCCTAGCAGGATAAATAGGGCTGAAAGGAGCACAAGGAGCACAAGTAATTCACAGGTAGATGGGCTGCTCTTCTGTAATGTGCTATGATTGATTTTTGTAGACTTATTTTTCTCAGCATTCAAAGCATTTTAGGGTGTGGGGCTGTTTTTAAACTTGTAGGCTGTCTCTGTTGAGGTTTTCTGGAGATGCTTGCAGAATCTGCCTGCTAAGGTTAGAAAAGGCCGAAAACTCTTTCCCAGCACTAAAAGGGACAGAGAAGTCTCTCAGGCAACATTTACCCCCAAAATGCTGCTTCAGCCTGACTACACTGCTAGTCAAGCCTTTTTATATCACTGAAAAGTCACTTGTCTCTGTCAGGACAAGGAACAAAGTTTTGCTCACAAGGAAGCCTGTGGCTGTTTCCAGTACATGAGAAGGAAAACCTGAACCCTGGCAGGAGCCCAGGGAGATGAGTTACAGTGACTGTCACATCCTCTGAAGTCAGTCTTTCAGGCCATACCCAGAGAGAACACTGAGCTAATACTATCTAAGAACCACTGGGCTAATAGAGAATTTTGCTGATAAGGATCTTACAGAGGTGGGAAAACATTACATTTATTCCCTTGGACTGCAAAAGGTTTTGGGTGTAAGTTTTTGGATAATTTGGGGTTTTCTTTTTTAAATTTTTATTTCCTTGGTGCTCTCTATGCCAGATTAAAAACAAAATGCCCCATAACAGCGAGTCCCAGAATGGGGTACAGACAACAGCAAGGCTCCTTCCCGAGGTTGTTCACCAGGATGCATGTTTCCAGGGCTGTCAGGGATGTCTGCAGTAAGCAGAACATTGGAGGAAACTGCTGACTGCTCCAACACCTCTGCAGTGTGTCATCAGTGAGGAGGGCTGATGATGACGTCCTCAAAGATGCCAGTCATGAGCAATCACTGCAATGTGGCAGCTCTCAGCTCTAACTGCAGTTCTGTGCAGCAGTAACAGACACCATCTACTGCAAGATGAGGGCTTGCTGAGATCCCCCTGCCCCAGAATAGGGGTTTGAACTTCTGGTATTCCTATTAAAGTAGGATTTCAGCACATGCTCCTCACCCCCAGGTTTCTGTGCCACAACTAGCAGCAAGGGAATCTGCCGGAGCTGCTGCTGCTCCACTCCTCTGTCATGAAACAACATCCACAGAGAAAGGGAGAAGGGGTCCATAAAATCCACACCTGCCCAGTTTTGCCCTCTGTAACTCTTTGACAATAAGGGCTGGAAGTTCCCAAGAAAAGGACTCAGGAGAATTTGCAAATGTCCCTCTTCACACCCCCACTGACATTAACAGGATGAGCAGTACACAGCACAAACCTACACCTTGCTACATCACTGAACCACTACAATGCTGCAATATGCAGGGAGAGAGAGGACAGGGAAACAGGCAGGAGCTCAGGGCAGAGTGTCTGAGGGACACAGATAACTACATCCTTCCTCTTGGAGGGGCAGGAGGCAGAGGAGAGAAGGCAGTTTGAATGGAAGCAGAAGAGTCAGAAGGGGAGAAGGTCAAGGGGAGAACAAACAAAAGGAGTTCACATCTATCTGTGATGATGGGACACAAGGATAAAAGGGAACATTCAATATCAGAGTTACCCTGCATTCAGACATGGAAGTCCTGATATTAATGACCCAAACTCCTCTTGACTTCCATGAGCACTAGGGACACAGTGAGGATGGGAGCACTTCTCCAGCCAGACATTAGAATGTAAGAAGAGGAGTCTGAACTATCAGCTCCCCAAGTCTCTGTCTTGATCCTCCTAACAGAGCTGACAGATCAAATCAAAGCAGAGTTTATTCAGCTGATCTTACAGTTAGTGTGGATATAAGCCAAATGAAAGACACACAGAGTTTAGACCTTGTTGCCAGAGCTCATTCCCCCATCCCACCTTCTCTATTTAGAAGCAGAGAAAGGGGTCCTCCAGACCTTAAAGCAGGTACTGAGGCTTTCCCAGCTCCTGCAGCTCAAGCAGCTGCTCTGTCTCTCATCAGCCGGTTTTTCTGTTCAAGACTCCTCCCTTTATGAGATCCTGGCAGAGGTGGTTCATCGGACAAGGGACTCTGTTACTAACACAAGAACTGGGCAGCAGAGGAGAGCTGCAGAGCAGTGCTGGAGGATGGGGACACAGTGACTCATGCATCGCAGCGGGAGTGCAAAACCTACCGTGGCTGCCAGTCCTCAGGGGTCACTGATAGTGATTCTGAAAGACAACACGAAATCAACATGGCAGTTCAGACAGTTCAAGGCAGAAGCCACACAGACTGTCAGGAAGGTGGAACAGAGACACAGGCACTTGCACAGACACAATCACACACGCCCCTCCAAACACAGTATGAGTAGGGGGACTGCAAACACACGGAAAACACTCACAGACTCATCTTTGCATACATCCAGACCCTGTTGTGCACAGGGGTGCATCAAAATCCATCCATCTGTCCACATACCTACTGGCTGTTGCTCACTCACCCAAGTCCCTCACACATCCAGGCTGATGTTCATACCAGTGTCATACCCAGGTTTCAGCACCCACCAGCTGGGCACAGGTAGCTGGGCTTGTTTCTCACTGAGGATTCCTATCTTCTGACCATATTAAATGTTAAGAAAGAGCTCAGGAAAGAGGGAGATAACATGCAGTCCTGAGTGCTACCCAAAAAGGCACACAGCAGGTGGAGTCTTCTTTCTGAAGGTCATAAATAATTAAATCAGCTACTCCAACCTCCTGAACAATTCAGGTCATACAGCTGTGTGACCTTAACACAGAATGGTTTGGGTTGGAAGGGACCTTAAAGATCATCTAGTTCCAACCCCCGGCCATGGGCACAGACATCGGCCACTAAATCACTAAGGAGATAATTTGTCCCTTAAAACTGTATGTACAAGAACCCTTTGGAAGTTCCAGTGATGTGTTCCCACTGTACTGACCAGCACAGCAGCCACTGAGAAGCATCCCTGCTGGGAGGTAACCCCAGATCCATGCCCTTGTGATGCTGATCCGCCACATTGTTTTCCTTAAATGTACCAAAGAATGGAGACCCCACTAACGCCTTAAACACATTTTTCCAGTGGTTGAGTCATTCGCACTGAAACTTCCTTAATTCTCCTTCAAGCTCTTCTACCTACAGTTTCTATCAAACTATTTTTAACTAAAGAGCCTAAATACCTGGGGCAATACCTTCATAGATTTCTTTCCCAGGTCAAATCCTAAATGCAGTCCATTGCACATAGACAGGATCTTGGATGGTTTGTAACTTTCAGCTCCCAAAATTATGTCTTTGTCTATATGGACTCCCATAGTAAACTGAATAAATGCTAAGCACAGAAGCAGGATGGCAAGTGTCCTTAATTATATGCAAGAAAACCTTTCTGTGCAAAAAAAATGTACCATGTGGTGATTATATGTGAAAATGTGTTTATACACTTATGTTTATGAAAAAGGAGTAGCATGACACTCGTGTAAGTTCATCATTCATCAAACCAGATGCTCAAACCAGGGGCACAAAACTGCCAAACTTCTACACAGGCATCAATGAGCACACGAAGTACACCCAGCCACCACCACACATTTAAGTTCACTCCACACCACCAACTCCTCCATCAAAGCCCACTTGTGCTGAACACGAGAGCTTTGCTCCTCTCTCACACACACAGAGCCCAGTTAGCAAGGGAAGGATGGGTATTAAAAAAGCAACAATGGAGATGGCATTCGTTCACCCATGGCAGAAGGACCCGAGTCCAAGTGCTAGCAGGGAACATTCTTATTCTATATACAGGAGAGGAAGAGAAAGAGTCCCTTGTCATTGGAAATTCTCCATTCATCAGTGAACTCAAATGACAAGCTGGTATCAGGATCCGGAGGAGTCTATGAACAACTGGAAGAATCAGAGAGGGGGATCAGAGAATGAGCATCAAACTTCACAGCTTCTGGAATTACATTCTCAACTCCAGATCAGGGCAGTCAGTAGCAAGCAATCCAACCTACCATCTCTCCTAAACCAAGGGGTTGCTCAGTCAAGCATGAAACTCTTTCCTCCTCTGCTCCAGTGCTGTTTTCCTTACCTTCCACTAAACCTCATGCAAAAGGCAGAAAAGCCATTAAGATAGGCTATGACAGATTTCTTCAAAAAAAGGCCAGTTAATTTCAGCCCATTTGGGGAATACTGTCATGATGGCCAGGTATATAGAATACTTTTCATGAGTGAAGAAATGAAACTGAGTGAAAGGAGGAAGATGGAGACAGAAAGAAGCATAAGTATACTGAAAACAAAACCACAAAGTAACAGTATATGGAAAGGCAGGGTCACAAGAAGCAGGAGCCAAAATACACAGTAGAAGCATGCTGATATCCATAGGTGCCTCCACAGTCTCCGGGGCAACACTGAGGTATGTGAGGCCAAGTTACTGTGGGAGCTGCATCAAGGTGCACAAGAAGGACTGGGGCAAAGGCACCAAGAAATTAAAACCATTTGCATACACCAGAGTCAGAAGCTAGTCTATAAAACTGTCTGGACTCATCCACCTCTGGACTGGCTGCAGCCTGGCAGAAAACACTTCCCTCCAAACAGGCAGCACCAAATATGTGCTGCGCCACTATCACAGGACGAAGATTGAACCCACTCTGCCACACATCATCCCCAACCACTGATAGTCTGGATGTTTCCACAAAAAATGGCAAAGTTTCAGACCTGTGGCACCAGCACCCACTGGAGAGGTGTTTTCCACAAGGGAAGTGTTCCCTCTGGCAGGTCACTGGGGAGCTTCTGGTTATGTTTGTTCTTTACACTGCAATTATCTCCTCTTCCTCAAGGGAAACTAAGTACCCAACATAAAAGCATTCCTGGTTCCAGACTGCTTCCCAAGTCCTGTTCAGGAACATGTGCTCAGCTGCACAGGGAATAATCCCTTATTACTATGTTGAAGTGTGTCTGAAGTGACTGAACAGGAAAGGAAATGAGTTTCCTAATGGGAAAGCAAAGCTGTGATTTGAACCCTCTAGACTGGAAAATGTTGATTACACAAGCAACAAAATTGCCTAAGAATTAATTTCCCTGCCAGTGATACTGCAATACTCTCCTAGCCAAAAAGCAACTGAACAGCTTTGAAGGTCTTCCAACTCACCTTGAAGAACTCTGGGCCAACAGAAAAGGGGCAACTTCAGACTTTGGGGAGCCCTACACAGAGGGCAATCTCACCTCTGTCCTGTGATTTATCTGGTGACTACAGGCATTGGTACAATTGCTGTAAACCTTGGGTACAAGGTTCTCTCCCACATTCTTTACAGAGGTTTGTGGAGAGAAACAGCTTCCCCTCTGCTCCTGAGAGGAGCCTTGGCATTGCCTCATCCATACAATGAAATCTCAGAGGACAACTATGCTCCTGCCTCTGGAACCAATTCAAATATCCAAAGGCTGTACCCACATCATGCACTCCATTCTCCTCCTATGACCCAGGCAGGCCAAGTGCTGCCAGGGCTCCAACCCAAAACCAGAACATAACCCACCTGCATGGAGCAGTGTTTCAGGACCTACCTGGGAACACCAGGAGGAGCACGATTAGGCCGAGAAGGAACCTGAGGTGGGGGCCCGAAGGGATCAGGAGAGGCACCTGGCCTGGAGGGCACAGGGGGGGCACCACCCAGCGTGGACCCACCAGCAGGAGGTGGCCCAGGAGCTGGTCCACGAGACCCAGGCCTGGCGGGGGGCACTGCAGGAGCTCTCCTCTGTGGCGTGGGGCTGGATGTGGGGGACCTGCCAAACAAACAAAGGCATTCAACTGCAGCAACAGCTCTGGGATCCCTCTGCCACCACAGGCTGCCTTTAGTGTTTCTTTAGCTTTGTATCACTTTACACACCACCCTCTGGCTTTCAAGGGCCACACTAGGCCGCAGGTTGCCTTCAAAGCTACATCAGCCCCATCCAACCCAGGGGTTTAGAACATCTCAACACCTCTGTCAGGATGTCCTAGGAGCCTGCCAGCAGAAATACCCAGGACTCCTCATTCACAGGAAGAAGAGGAGGACTCCCTGTCTCAGTGAAAGGCCCCAGCAAGGCACTGAAGAGGCGTCAGGCAGGTCTGCGGGGCTCTCCCCCTGAGCCTCTGGTACCTGCGTCCGGACGGTACGCTCTGCACCTGCAGCCAGGAGTCGTCCACCGGTGGGGGCATGGGGGTGCTGATGGTGCTGGTGTTGATGTCCCCGATGATGTTGAGGGCCTCTTTCAGAGCGTGGTACATGCGCAACATTTCGTCGCGTCGCTGGGCCTGCTCCGCTGACTCCTCCATTAGCGTGTTTTGGTCACCACAGGAGTACAGGTTTGCCAGCAGCTCTGAATGGATGAAGTCCTTGGTCTGTAAGTGAGCAGAGAGAGGGGAATCAGTTTTCACCATCTTTCCCCAGAACACTCTGTTCTGTCCCCACCTCTTCCTTCCAAGCTGCCTTCATGTTTTCTTCATTCTTTTCCTCCCTCCCTACTTTTCCTCTTTCAGCCACTCCCACCTCCATTCACCACAGTGTGATAAGTACATTGTTTATCATGAGATGCATGATTGTCTTCGGCATGAGGTCTCTGATGGTTTTGTTGACAATTGCCATGTAGGAATCCACCAGGTTCCTGATCGTTTCAACTTGTCTCTCCAGCTGAGGATCCATGGAGTGCATGAAACTATCTCCTCCATTCTCCTCTGCTTCACTGGCCTGCAGAAAAAGGAGGAACAGATTGGTTCTTCAAATGTAACACAAAATTGGCTTTTCATGAGACCTAAGAGAAGAATAGAAAGGAAGAGGCAGGAAGCACATGCAATAAATAAAACTTATTTAAACTTACATTTTGAGCTGTGATTGTCAATGCACAGCTCAGTTTGTACAGACTTCTCCAGCTCAAAACTGAGAAATTTTAGCAATAAAGCTGCTCTCTTAGTAGAAAGTTATCAAACAAAGGTGAAAGGCAACAGTGACTCCTGACCCATGTTCAGAGGTTATGGTTCTGGTGCATACTCAAAGCTGTATTGTTAGTTTTTAATGTTTACAGCTTCCTGAAAGGGTCTTCATTTGATCTGAGTTTTCCATGACCAGAGCCAGTTAAAACCAAGACTCATTCACCATAAATTAAATCTCACAGGCTCTCTGCCACACTGCATCTTTGTCCTCATTATACAAATGAGAAAACAGATACAGAGAAGTGAAATAACTGCTCCTCTCAGGCTGACCACAAGTAGGTGTAATAAACTAGAAAACTTTCCTATCACGGCAACTGCAAATCCTGCATCATAAGTTTTAATTATATTTTATTTCACACCAAGCAGATTAATCTCTTCCTGTCTGCCTGAAGTACATTGTTTATTCTGCAAGGTAAAACCTGGACTGTGCTGTTTGACAGCAAGCAATCTCCAAGGCTCCTCCATTTGGGATCAACTTCAAAGCACTGAAGCATGAAAGAACTGCTGTCTTCCTCAATGCTTATTTAAAAAAAAACCCCGTGATTGTATAATGAAACATCTTTGTTTTAAACAACTCTAGTCGGAACAATTTGCCATGTAAAAAATGGCTTGTCTTTTGTTTTGGGGAACAAAATATATGAGACAGGGCAAATTCTTTTGTTCATTTGAGCTTTTGCTGAGAAGATCTTACATAATGAAGGAATGCAAGGTCTTGGTGTGAAACAAAGTAAAGGAAGTGGATGTCAAACAGGACAACTTAAAAAAAGTGAGGGTTAAAAAAAATCCCAAAAATAAGCTTGCACCAAGATTCAGAAGTCATACAAAATGGGAGGAATAAAAAGAAAAAAGGAAAACTCAAACCAAGAACAGAAACAGACAGCAGGAATCCAACAGAGGGTACAAAGAGGGAGAAGAAGCAAATGCCTCTCAGGAAATTGTGACAAAAGGAGGAAAAAAAAATGAGAGAGCTATCTGGTGAGAGTGCCAGGAAGCAACATAGGCAGAGGGGGTCAGACTTACTTTGTCCTTGTCCTGGCAGGCCAGTTTGAGCATACATGGAAAAAATTAAAACAAAAAGGGACAAAAAATAAAAGATGACTTTTAGTTGGTCTCAGAATTTGGAGAAGGTCCCATAATAGCACGGATATGCATAGACCAATCCCACTAAAAATACATCAATACCTCTATTACCCTAAAAGAGGAACAAGTGACCTGTTTAGCTAAACTGAAAAGTGGGATGCTCTGCAAAGGAAACCATATTGTTAGCAACAAAGGACAACTTACTTACCTGCATGGGCCACTTGTCATTCCTTACACAGGTTTTGAGACAAGGATCAGGGTTCCCATGCCAAACCCCTCCACTTGCACAGCAACAGGTGGCCCACAGCCACTGTGGTTAAGAGGTCCAGTCTGGTTCAAAGCTAATCTGAAGTCATGTCACTGTTAAAGCTCAGTCCCTAACTCTTTTTAAAATCTCTTATCAGTTTGTTAGGAAATACTTTAAGGCAAAACCAGCAATATCCAAGTGTAACAGGACAGACGAATGCAAGAGATCTATTAGAAGCAACAAATACAAACAGAAAAGCAATTACCACTTTTTTAATGGGAAAACTATTTATAGCAGCTTCCTCTCACAGAGCAACAGGAAAGGCTTTGAACAGAAACAAATACCACAATTGTCTGGAAGATACTTTTAAAGCAGAAAATAATGCTGACAATAAATGCTGTGGGACAAGGGGAAAGGAAGAGATAAGAGTCCTTGCTAAAGGAGCATATTAGGGTACCTACCAAGAAAAATAAAAATTCAAAGAACATCCCTCCCTAGTTGGTTGAGGAAGGAAAGGGAGAACAACTGCTAAGTCAGGAACTTCCTAATAAGGCTGCACAGTGTTACCAAAAAGGAATGGTGCCTTTGCTCAGTGGATACCACACCAATTAGTAGTCATGGTAATTAAATGTCACCCTTACATTGTGAATTTGATGTCCACAAAACAAGAAAGATAGAGGGATTTATGAAGGCAGTCTTTTCCTACTTTATCTTCCCTTTGAAGCTGCCAGTTACTTTATCTCAAGCTTCCCTAATGGAATTTTTTTGTTATGAAAGATTCTCAGCTCTGGAAAGACACAAAATCTTCAAAGACTTATTTTTAATACAAGAAGATGCAGCTATCCTTCTCAAGACACATGCTATGCTCCTCCTTCTCCCATTATTATGGCTGTCACTTACCCCAACACGCTCTGGGTAGACTCCTGCACGAAGGAATGAAGCCTTCCAGCTATCCACCTCCTCCTGGGTCTCACAGGCCAGCTCCAGCTGCCGGTAGTCCTTGTAAACATTTCTGACCAGAAAATACATATTTTATTATTCTCTCTCACAACTCAGAGACCTGCCCATATTTGACAAAGGTATCAATGACCAGGGAATCCTCCTGTTATTTTAAGACAGAGACACTTGGTCCCTTGCTAGGAACCTTGCGATGACCCTGCAAAAGGAAATTCTTTTTTTTATGAAGTTTGATTGCTCTCAAATCAGTTGTGTGTTTCAACAAGGCCTGAAAAACATTTCCTTTTCAATTCTGCTTGCTGCTGGACTTCTCCAGCCATCCTAGGTCCTATGGCTTTCCCTAGTCACTCACCAAGAGCATTGATTTTAAATATATATCCCAGCCACACGAAAACCCAGGTAACCACACCAAAAGGCTGAAGGGTAAGTTCACACCACAAGCCATGCACTGGCAAAAAAAAAGGAAAATTACACATATCTGTAAGACCAGAAGGAATGAAGTCCTCATCTTCAAAAGTGGCTGTCCTGAAAGGACACTCACATCTTTCCTGGACAGCTATCCTAACACACTCATCCCTACTCTGTTACATAAATCCTGTCCCTAGCTCCAGTAGCTTGAGATGGGAGCATACCTCTGTTCAGTGTTGAAGAGGGCAAAGATGTGCTTGCTGGACATGAAGCCCTTCTCCACATCTCGCAGTTTCAGGTTATCCACTGGTAACATGTACTTCTTCTCCTTCTCCTGAGAAGGGAATGAGGAACAAGTCACTCCCTGCTCCAGGGGCGCCTCTGCTCTGCCAGCAAGGAGCATCAGCAACACACTCCCCCCCCATCAACAGAGAGGCATTCTCAGACCCAGGTCCTCTGTTTTCTCGAGTCTGTGAGAGAAGGGGACCTCTGCAAACATGAGTTTGTCCTTCCCAACCGCTTTTGTGATGTGGCCCAAAACCGTGTCTCATTAACTCCTCCAGGACCAGGCACCAGCACAGTAATGGCCAACTTCCCCAGACTGTGCTCAGCGCTGCGCTCCCACTCTTCTTAGGAAGGGGTAAATCCAGGTTCAGGAAAAGCCAAGCATGTGATAGAGAAGCAGGTTTGATACAGAAGTTAAGTGTCAAAAAACATTGATGTTAAATATTATGTTAAAAATCCAGGATTTAAATATATATATAAAAAAACTTAAATTTACCTCTTCAGAAAACCCGACTTCCTGATTTTGTTACTTCATCCTATCACTATCCTGGTCCTACATTCTGTTAGTTATTGTGAACCCTTTGCCGTTATAAAAAACAAAAACATCAAAACTTTATCCTAACTTCTACATTTGCATTCAGAAACGATAACCCCTGCTTAGTCTCAAATCTGGATCTACAGCAGATTAATGGAACTGAATTTGGTTTAAGGCCCTCATTTGGAGCATCCTATTCCAGCTGGGAATTATACCCCAGCATAACAAGAGAGGGAGCCCTCACACTGGTCTCCAAAAAGCAAAACACAGCTATCCAAGACTAAAGCAAAACCAGTGCATACTCCTATGTGCAAAGCAAGCATCTGTGACTGTCCCCTTGTGAAATCTTGTGGAAACAACATGATCACTCTTGGGGGAAACAGGATGGAAAACAAAGATGGTCAGTGAGCAGAGATCTTGAAGAGCTGACCAGGAAGGAAGGGCAGGGCAGAGGAGCAGGTACAAGTGACAAAGCTGCTGAGCTCAAACACCCAGACAACAGCAAGTCCAGCCTAACATCCTCTTAAGCTTCAGCTAAACTGACTTGAGTTTGCTAAGGATACCAGCACCCCACAGTTCTGAGATATCCCAAAGATCCAACTGTACCAGTTCATTACAAATCACAGGCAACAAGAATATCTCAAAAAACAGCACCTAGAAAACAGAAGAGATCACTTGGGTTGCTGCCAGACTCTCTCTCAAAGATGCCAGGCTATGAAAACAGGAGAATTCTTCCAAGCAAATTTCCCTGGACTTTCTAATACTGCTGATCAGCTTTAATTAGATGTGGGCAGGCATTTTTCTAATGGGATATCTGTCAGACACATGCTGGTCTCAGAGCTACACAGACTACTTCAGATTCTGTGAACCACAAACAACTTGCAGCTTTCTATTACTCTGGGTTATTACTATGCTGACTTAGGCTGAACTAGTGACCTAGAAGTAAACAACACCAACTGCTGAGTCCCTGGCTGAGCCAGACCATCCCCACTGTAGTCTCACTTAACTGGAACTTCCTGCATTCACTCCACAGTCCCTGGGCTAGTAGAAAAAAACCATCAACATCCCCCCCAAACCCCACAAACTCACACACCAAAAAAACCCCCAACCAATCAACCAACCAAAAAAAACCCAAAATCAAAAAAAAAAAAAAAAACCCCCACCAAAACAAAAAAAAGCCAAAACCCCAAAAAACCCCAAACAAAACCAAAGCCAAAAAACCTACCAAAAACCAAAACCAACCCAACCAAACAAACAAAAAAACCCGAACCAAACCCAAAAAACCCAACAAAAACTGCCATTAAAAGATGTCTGAGAAAAACCTCCTGCATTAGACGCACATAATTCCACAGAAGTTTTGCAATGGTGTCATTCTTAAGGAAGAAATGTTAAAAGGTAAGGGAATTCCATGTCCCTGATATGGAAACAACATGCTCTTTGCCAGAGTTTCAGATTTCACCCTTTCCAAGCTCTCACATAAATGCTGCCACATGATCAAGACAGCACTATCTCCACATGCTGATCTTGCCACAGACCACAGGGAAGACAAAAATATCCATCTGCGAGGACAATGGATGAATCCTCGTGGCAGAGGTAGCAAGAGCAATCAAGTGGAGGACATGGGCACAAGACAAGAAGCCCCCAAACCAGGCAAGCTGCAATGAGCCCCTGCTGCTCCCCATGTCCCCACACCTCCCCCTTCTCAGGCCCCCTCTTCAGCCTTTCCAGCTTCTCAGTTTTCAGTGCAGCCTGTTTTATATCAACAGTCTGACTTCATTTCCTGAATGTAGAGACAGGAAAGTGTGGAATGAGCTGCCAAGGGCTGAGCCTCTCAAAACTTTGGCTGAGCGCTCTGCCCATATGTTAGCAATCTGGCAGGGTGTGCTATGGCTGAGCAGCATCCTGGCCAAGAGGGGAAAAGGGCTTCTCTGTCTCTAGCTTTCAAGACCTGGAGTCAGGAGGAAAGAGAAGGTAGAGCCAGCACACATCGAAATGTGAAAGTAGCTTGTGAAATCCTATATTCAAAGTCCTCAGCCTGATCCCAAGAGGCTTATGTTGCTCATACTGACCTTCATCAAAAAGGGGAAGAAAAAAAAAAATCAGGCAAAACTCTCCCTCAGCAGCAGAGTATGTGTTATATAAAATGTGCTTGTTGGCTGTGAGTTAATCTCTAGAACCATGAGGCCAAGGGGAGGTGGAGCAGTGGCAGAGGCCCCCAGACTGTACAAAACAGACCATGGTGCTCAGCGTTGGCTTGGGAATATTGTAGGCACAGGGTAACCACCCGTCATCAGGACTGCTGCTCCCCACAGGAGTCTCAGCCTGCATGGAGACCTGCAAAAAGAGATGACTGCAAGCTCCTTGCCGAGGCAGGATAAGCGCCAGAGGATTATTCCCCCGCCCCCGGCACCGTGCAGAATACAGCCATATGGCTCTGTACTTTGCATCTACCAGGGAAAGAAAATACACATGGCCAGGAAGCCAACCAGGATCCATGAGCCATTCCAGTTGTGGGGGGGCAAGCACAGTAACTGGAGGAAAAAAGCGATGCTGCAGTTGCAGCCTGATGTTCCAACATCCTTTACTGCCGCTACACATCTCCTTATGGTGGCTGAATCCTAGAGATGGGTTTTGGCCAGATATAGTAATAATCTGCACTATCACTTGAATTATTTGTTGCTAACCTGTAGGTAATAACCTACAAGAAGTTCACAGAATTCAGCAGGCAGCAAGCCAGCCTGACTCCAAGCATTTCCTCCATTCACCTGGACTGCCTCAGAAGCAAAGTAAATTTTCCTGCTCTGGGATACACGCAAAATGAAGCTGACAGATGTATGTGTGGACTCCCTAAGGTTCGAAATTGGCACTCACAGCACAAGAAAGTAATTGGCAGAATTATTAGGTCTCAGTTTGCATTTGGAGCATAAATAAACTAATTAAAGGTTTCCCTGTAGCTGTTACGACAAACACCTTCTTCTGCACAGAGACAAGGGTCTGTGGATATAGGAGAAGACATTGCCATTCTTTTAAATGGGGGCTGTGTGAAATTAGGAGACATTCATCTTGCTTAAACCTCTTAACCTCCTTTCCCTCTTGTAAGATGCAAAGTATTACGGGTAAACAAACCTGCCCCAGAGATACCTGGAGTCTTAGTAAAATTGTTTCTGTTAAACGCATGCACAGCATTTTGGGAACTCCAGTAATAAGACTCTACTTCAATGGAGAAACATTAACATCATAATTTATAATAAATACACTGCATGAGTACACGCACACTAAAAGAGTATTAGGAAGAAGCCTCTGAAAAACAGTTTGGAATATTTGAAAGCAAGTGAGCTGAGCTTTTCAAGCTGAACCAACCACTCCACTCCCCCAAACAAGACGCTACCAACTGCTTTCTGCTTCTTGTCTTAGCAAATAGAAGAGCTGAATTTCTGAGATGTGATTCCTCCAGGAAGCCCTGGTCATCCCACTACAAACACACATCTTGAGACCATCTTTCCCAGACACAGCCCACCTGTTTCACTTTTACCCTCAGAGCATAATTTATAGGACTGATTCCTCCCCCAAGCTGCAGAGCAGCTGTAATGGCTTGTTTAAATCAGAAAGCTGCCTTGGTTTAACTTAAACAACACATCCTAAGATTTTAAGCTGATTTAGTTCAAAAGTTCTGCAGACACTAGACCTGGACTCACATGATTAATCACAACCATTATTGTTGGCTTAGTAAGCACAGCAATGGTAATTAACTCACCTGCACAAAAGTAAAGATTTTTATTCACATCAGCTGAATTAATGCACTGATTTAAAGCTGCAGCCAAGTGCAACCCTAGGAAGCCATCAAGGGGTTTATGAGAAAGCACAGGCAGAAACCTGAGTTGCATAAGAGAGACTATAGTGCCCAAAACTCGACTGTCATGGCCCCTCTAAGGTCACAGCAATGCGCACTACCCTTCGCAAAGGACAACCAGGCACTTCTCCCTGCACCTGTCCTTGGTGCCAGGGCAGGGATGAACCATCCCAGAGATTCTGACTTGCTTTGCTAAGGTAAAGCACAACACACACACACGAAGTGTTTCACACCCCTGAGAGAGGGTGGGTTACACCTCCCCAGTGCATAGTTAGTGACAAGATGGGACTTCGAAGTGTTCATATTTTTGGTCACAAATCTTAACCATCTACACCAGGAGAAGAAATCCTGGAAGGGAGACACGTGAATAAACTCCTCTTTATCCCTGCAGCACAGGGAGAGGGAGCAAATCGAGTGGGCAGGGACTAACATCTGGAATCGCTACATGGGAGCCAGGCGTCACAGAAAGCGACAGCATTCCTCAGGTTTCCATGCAGGGTAGGGAACCTTCCTTTCTCCCGCGTAACCCCATCCGTCAGCCGCTCACTTCCTGCCAAACTCTGCCTTCCCAGCAGCCAGCAAGCTCCTCCCTCGAGTCTAGTTAGCTTTCCACTGCCACGTCAAGTGAGGCAGAAGGACAGAAGGGAAGCAAGAAGGGAGGGAGCAAAAACCAGAAGAGGGAGGGAGGCTCAGCAATGCCAGGGCGTAGAGGGGGGAGAGAAAGAGGGGATGCGGATTGCTCCTGCAGCAGCCAGAGGTGAGCTGCAAGGGCAACTGGCCAAGGTTGCCTTCTGCAACCCTGTCAAAGGACCTTCTGGAGGGCTTGGAAGGAAAGGCTGGTCCTGTTTGAGCTTTGCTCTGGACCTGCTGATCTTCAGGACAGGAGATGTGGGTGCATGGGGCCTGAGGATCCTCCCACACAGCTCCATGGGGAAGAAAAGGAGTTGAATGAAGCAACAAGTTCTGCACACCTGAGTGACAGCCAAGACTTCACAGCATTTCCCCCTCAAAGTGCAGTAACCGATTTTTTTTTTCCTCTTTCTAAAAAGGTGCAGCATTTCCCAGGTGGAATCCAGGTACCAGCCTGACACCAGCACTGGAAGCGGAAGGCACTTGGAAACTTGCTCCAAATTGGAAACATGCAGGGAGCAACATTTCTTCTCCCCCAGCTGCCAGCGGAGGATGTTTTTCCAATCACGACTTGGACTTTCGGTCACCCCATCTCTGCCCCGCACAACCCCATCCCAAAAGCTGGGAGGGGAGAGGACTAATGAGCTGCTGATTGTCGGAGAGCAGATCGCAGAGGCTCCACTCCGTCTGCCCAGTGTTCAGACTACCTGTTCAGGACTACGAGATTGTACAGTAGTCTGCACATTGGTTAGGCTGTGCTGGGATACACCACACACTGCCAGTGCTGCACGCGGACGGCAACACCTGCACGGCAGAGGGACATGCTTGGAGAGGGTGGGCTCTGGGGATGGCTGCATGCAGAGGTCACTCATTCCTCAGCCTGGGAGGGTCTAACCCTTTGGAGCCATGCCTGATCATCACTTTTACCTGCCTGTTCACCAACCTACTCACATCCCTCTCACATCCCTCTGATTTCTCCTTTGTCTCTCTCATTCCATTCTTACTTCTTTCAGTTTCATGCGCTTGTCCCAAGGTAGCTGTGTTCAGGATGGCTTGTGTTTCACATGCTAAGCTTTGCCGTAAAATGCAGAAATAGACACACAGGCCTGTCAGAGTCACAACTGCGGTGTGCTTTGCTACCTGAGAAGGCAGGTTCAAGCACAGAAAGGTGACTGGAGAAAGGGGAGTTCATAGAGTAACGAATATTGGTCATAATACAAAGAAAAACCCACAAGGAATTCAAAACTGGAGGTTTGGATGTTCTGGATGTTTGGTTTACTTTGATGTTTGTCTGCCAGAGAAAGAAGATAAACTGAGTGAAAGTATAAATGAGGACTGATTAAAACTGAGTAAGATTATGGGAAAATATACACTTGTGAAAAAAGGGTAAGTGCATGAATTTAAAGGCTCCACAGAGAATGTAAAGAAATGAACATGTTCCAGAGAGCACCTGAGAGCAGCATGAAAGTAGGAGAGGAACCACCTCAGAGCAGACCTGCTCTTATGGTCTCTAAAACAAGCTGGATGCAAAATCCTGACTGCAGCAAACCCATCACAGCAAGCTTCTGATGACTGGGGGCATCTGAGTGAAGAAAAAGGATTTCCACCAGCTGATCTGGGCCTCAAGGACAGGGACTGGGGAGTGGGAAGGGGGGTGAGAGAAGAAGGAAGTGCGTGTGTGCAGTGGAGGAGGGCAATCTCTATTGCTCCATGTGTTTATTTTTAAACTAGAACTGGGTAAGAGACACTGACAGGTACAGAATACACAGCTATCTAGTGACTGTCAGTAAGGTCACATCTTCCCCAGGACAGGAATGTGTTTCAAGCAAATGAGAAGGCACGAAGACAGAGATGCAGCTCAAGAACAACTGATGCATCAGGAATCAATCTGTACCCAATCTGTAAGGAATATGAAGCACCCACATGCACCTAAAATACCTAAAACTCTACAGCCATCCCTCCTTGTACACACACAGGTCTCAAATGCAGTGACACTACATGCAACACGTGAATACCCTCACACAAGCAAATAAGGTCATTCTTCTAATGTAGCCACCCATTCATACAAGACCCATAGTACATGATTTACCTGAGAAAGGACAAAAGGTTCCATCTGTATTGCACATACACACAAATTCTCAAAGGAAGCAGCAGATATATCCATCCACCCAGCTGTGCAAACACTCCAGCACACAGTGGCACACAAGGCACTCCAGCAGGAACACTCACCCTGCAGAGCAGGGAGTGAGCATTACTGGCAGGAACAACAGAGCACAGTGTTCATTCCATCCTGCCTATAAGGTCCCTCGTCACCAGCAGCTCTATCCAAGCTCACAGACCCTCTTTTCCAACAAGCAGGAAAGCCCTGTAGAGTCATAGGCACTGTGCATTTCATAAGGGATCTGGGCAGAAGGAATATTCAAATCAAATTCTTGTATCATGTCCACTGTGGTGCTTTCTGAGGAGCCAGTGTGCTCTGGTGCTGTGCTGCTGCTCCACTAGGATACTATGGCCTCCCTGAGAAAGGAAACCTCACTCTGTACTGCCAGCAGCCAGAGCAGGCTCCTCCCCACCTCTCCTTCCCACTGCTGGCCTGCAGCATGATCCCACAGGGTTCACAAGATGCAGGTACCTCAGGAGGGTCGCCAGGTCCTGGGAGGCCAAGCCTTCTGTGGGGCCACTCTCCATGGGGCCAGTGTTTGACTCATTGAAAGGAGACAGGAAGAAAAACAGAGAGCCCAGGAGCACACACACATGCTCTTGGCAGCAAGGCAGAGTGGGGAGCCAACTTTCCACCCCCGCCTGGCCCACTCTTTCCTTCCCCTACCATTCCCCAGCACACTCCTTCAGGCCCCTCCAGAGCATCAACAGCCATATATCCCTGCTGACATGTAATGCTGGGCCCTTTAAGACATTTTCAGCTTCAGCTCCTTTCTTCAGTGGCAGAGAAAAAACAAGCCAGTGCTGCGGAAAGACTGGTATTTCACTAATGGGGTCCAGATGTCTTCATTCCACAGACACTGGGTCCTGGCTTGTGGGACAGGGCAGGGAGAGGTAGTGTCCCCAATCCTCCTGGCCCCAGAGGTGCTGGCCTAGCCTTGACCTTCACCCCACCCCACCCCACCCTGCTCCTTCCCCCATCAGCACCCACAGCTCTGCTACCAGCACTTCCACCCACAAAAGGCAGATTCAGCTTCCTCCTTATTCCCTCTGGAAAGCAGCCAGAGCACAGGGGAACTGGGACAAGAGAGCCCACGAAAGTGCAGGGTGGGGCAGACACAGCTTCCCCCCCTTCCTTCCAAAGCTGAAGCAAAGGAAGGCCATGGTGTACAACCTGTAAAAACACATGAGCTTGTTTCAGGAGCAGAAAAGGACATGAGTTCTCCTGAACTGGTGCAGAAGGAGAGCTCTGGAACAGACATGCAAAGATCCCGTCTGACAGGGGACCATGCACTGTGAGCAGCTCTTGGGCACTGAGTCAGCTCCATGCAGGACTGAGGTTTGGGATGGGAATCCCCACGCTCAAGGCTCTCCCAGCTGCCTGTCAAATGCACCAACTTTTAGCCTGACTCAGTATTTGAGTCCAGGCAGACGTTGCCTCCCTTCTCCCTCACAACAGCCAGTGATCAAGGAGTTGAACTTAGGGAGGAAGCAAATAAAACACACACTTCCCTTTCCCCCCTGCTCCCACTCAGCTGAAAACAAAGGCTCCTTTCTCAGAGGCAGCTCAGACTTCATCAGTGCTGGTTCTCTGTGTTTAAGGGACAGGGGCTGGCAGGGAACTGTTTTCATTAGGCAGCTCTGCAGAAGGGAAATGGTGCAGACCTCCAGTTGCTATCAACCCCCAAGGCTGCCCTCCCTCAGGAGGGGAGGGAGGTCCAATCCCCATCCCAGGCAACTGGAATCTATCAACAGTTTATACATCCCCACTGCAGACCGCCCTCCCTCCCACTCCCTGGGGGAAGAACAGGGAATTCTGATCGTCTCTGTAATACAGATGTAGCAGCTGGCTTTGATTAAACTACTTGATGTTTATAACCACTCGACCTGCACATGAAGCCCAGAGGAGAGGGAAGCCTCCTGAAGCAGCTCTGAACACAAAGGGCAGGGGTCTTACAGCAGAGAAACACTGATTTAGTGAAAGCCATTTCAATGCCTGGCTCTTTAATTAGGAAATTGCTGCCTGCTCATCCATAGCAGCACAGCAGCCATCTCCATACAGAAAGCAATATTTAGAGGCTGATTCATCACTGTATTTGTCACCATTTCTACCTGCCGAGAAGGAAACAGGGCCACTGATAGCAACTAAACAAGAAGCCAGGCCTGGTTGCAGCTCCCAGACACAATACTGAGTGCCTCAGAACACCTGAGTGACACAAACCACAATAAGAGGCAAAACAGTTTCTTCATTTGCAATCAGAAACCCTGATCAACTCAGAGCTTATGACTACATCATACCAGACATTTTTCATCTCCCAGCACATTGAGGGGACTAAACCTTTCAATCATGTTCTTACCAGAACCATCCTGCTATTCTTTCTCTTTTCAAAGTAATCAAAAAGGACAATTATTTACCTTTGTCTTGCATAGGAAGCAAGACACTGTTGACAGTGATTCCAGCTGGAACGATTCTGTCTGCTTATAACAATTCCCACTGAAGCAGAAAGACATCACAGCATGTTGCCAGAATTGCTGATATTCAAGATGATCAAGCAACCCTACAGAGCAGGTCCATGTTCCTATCAGTGATATTCCATACATCACTGTACTTTTGATCAGCAGAACGCTGACCATTTACAACTCAAACGATTTTAAATATAACATATTACCTGGCATGATCAATATAGAATCAGTACAAAGAAATTCCTACTTTGCATGTGTAAGAGCTGGACCTGGGAGACATTAAGTAATTTACTCGAAGTCAGAAGGAGCCAGCACCTGAGCTGGAGCTTCAGGTCCACAGCTTCTGCTGCTTTGCTCTGAGAGAGCTTTTTTGTTGTAATCTGGAGATGCATGAAATCACTGCCATTTGCTTTCAGAAAATTCACTGCTGCCCCACAAATGCCTAAAAGTCCAAATCTTGGAACTAACCCATCACACCCTTGATGATCACAGCTGCCACAGCAAAATGAATAAAGGTCAAATTCATTCCAAGTGCCTGTCAACTTTCCACTGAGCCAGAACTTCAAGCATAAATATTACTCCTTGTGCGTCAAACAAGCCACATTCACATCAATTCAGAAATGCTCAGCAGTACTGAGGCCATGGGGAGCCTGGCCCAAGGATAGTTTCAGCTTGCCACAAGCTGCAGACAGCACTCAGAATAACATCTGTAACACCCAGTGGACAGAGCTTGTCCTCATCAGATGCCTGAGACTTAAGCAGCAGAGTTGAGCTACTCACTTCATCATCCTTGTACCAGGAGAGGTTCTCTGCTGTCAGGACAAACCAATACTCCTTGGAGCCACCCTTCATGATCCCAATGTTGTTGATGGTTAGCCAGCCTTTCCGGATCACCTGAGGGGGTGGAAGCAGTGAGCATTAACAAGGACAATCATTCCTGACGTTAGGTGACAGATGAGAGATCCGAGGGAATCCCTACATGCAGAGCAGTATGGAAAGACAAGGAACATGGTGCTCTCTGCTGCTGCCAGAAGAGCCCCTATTCAACTGGCCAGTGAAGGTCCTTGCCCCAAAAGGGCCAGGAATAGCATAAAAAGGAGGCAGGAAGGAACCTGGCAGTGCTGTGCATTATACCCTCTGCCACGAAGAAAGAGATACAGAAAAAGAACTACATCAGGAATGCCCTGGACACTGGCACAACCTACAAGCACCAAACCAAGCAAAACACCCAGAAAAGGCCATACCTAGAGAAAACCAGGACACCAGCACACCTTTCAGCACACTGCAGGTGTGGAGTGCTTCACTCAATTCAGGGTAGGGGGAACCAGTTCAGGACACAGCCAAGCACCCCAGAAAGAACTGAGTTTAGTAAAAGGAGTCACTAAGGATAACAGAACAAAATGGTGCATCTGGAATTAGTACCCTGGACTTCAGCATACCCAGGTATTTGGGCAGTCATGTTAATCTAAGGCGAGACAAGTTCCTAGAAGTTTAGTCTGTAAAGAAGCCAGGTTATTACTCTCTAGGGGACTCCACCAAGTGCTGGTTTAGAACCCCACACATGCCATAATCAAATTCAGGTATGCATCAGCTTAAAGGCATTACCTTTTATACATATTACTGCACTATTCACACCCAAAAACATCTGCATGCATTATATGTACCTTGTATAGATATGCTTGCTGAAGACTTCCTGGCACTGAAAAACCATGAGACTGCACTGTGTATTAGCAGGTGGCATTGTGTGAGCAACCTACCCAGTTGGCCTACTTGGATACCTGCCCTGGAGGTACAGGATCATTTACTTGGCAATTTACTCTGTAAAGGCAAACGTAGGAGCCTTGCATCTTCATCTCCTGCCTTCTAAACTCGAGCTAGTTCTACTCTCTGTGTGGACAGGAGGGGGCAGTGGAACAGAATTACACATCCTTGGATTGCTGCTTCTTATCTCCACCCACTCGAAAGATGTACCCGCAGCTCTGAATTTTTCCTCAACATACTATCTTTCCACCTCGTTTCTGCGTCATCTGTGTCTAATGCCAGCTGCCCTCCTCTCCCTATTCGGCAGCAGAGGGAATAATGTGTTTATGCCCTGGCTTTGTCTTCCCAGATGCAACATTAATGTTCATTAGCACACCCTCTGAATGGCCTTCTACTCACCAGGATCTCATCCTGCAAAGGGGAACCATAGCAACAGCAGCAGAGCAGAGAGCAGGAGAGGAGCAAAGAGAGGAGAGATTATTACCAGGAAAGCTGGAGCAGGAGAAGAGAGGCTCAGAAATGAAATAAAATAAATTGGAGGCTGGTACCAAATCTTTTACCCCAGGTGTTAACACAGGCAACCCCCATCCCAAAATAAATCTGCTAACAGGAAAGCGAAAGCACTTTACAGGTAGATCTGGAGTCTGCCCTTTGCACTCTTCTACGCTCAGCTCTACTGTCAGGGACTGCAGAGGATGGATTCCCTACAGCTGCTCCGAACGGCTGGCTGCCCAGCCCAACCTGCTGAGAACACCTGCCTGCCAACAATCTGAAACACTCCGCAATGTCATGTCCAAGGAGAGGTGGCCAAACATTTTGTTATGAAGAGGATGGATGTCAGGAGTGAATGTCTTTTAAAAAGAGTAAGCAAAAGCATTTGCTTCCTTTCTCTATGAAGCTACTTGTAAGACTTTATTTCCAAGATCTTCTAGCCAAGATAGCCTTGCCATGTCCCCATCAAATCTGGGACAAAGTGTCATTAGTCCCTTTTTAATTCTGTGTACACTCCTTACAGCTCCTGGAGGATTAAGGGAATTCCCTTAACTCCCCTCCACTGCTGTCATCTCCCATGGGTGTGTTCTGATCATACCCACTGCAACCATGGCTATCATCACCCTCCAACTCACTGTACAGAGATTTATATACTTCCAGTGAAGTTTTTCAGAAAAAGAGTCCATGAACTGTCTTGAAATCTCTTTTCAGAAAGTAGATACCACTCATGGGAAAGACAACTAGAAAGGACAATTCCATAACAGTTCAGACCTAGTGTTCTGTACCTCTCACCTTGGCAGGAGAGTTGGCACAGTTAGTGAAGGGGCTGAACAAACAGGAATTTACAGAGCATTAATTAATAGGGATTTCTACCAGAAAAGCATGACCAGATCTTGACTATCAAGCTGCCATTGCCCTCCATTGCTGCCAGATGCTCAGTTCTTCCTGATTGCAGGGAGCCTAAACCACTATCCTCCAGCTATAAATAGTTTGATGAGTTAAAAAAAAAAAAAAGCAATATAACAAAACAACTTAGAGCAGTGCTGCATCCAGCTCAGCACTTGTCCACCTGGTAGTTTCCAGGTAGCAAACATGTCCTCCTTGCAGCAGTGAAGGAGATGGAACTTGTCCTACCTGGTTACCAGCTGCCTTCTTCTTGCTCATCTGGCTGCTCCTCTGCTGAGCACTGAAAACAACAGCATAGACATTCAAAATTTCTAAGGTTCTTCTTGATCACCTGAATCCTCCTCCCTTTTGACAGCTGCTACAGTGAGTTGGGGCCCCCCACCACTGGCTTCCAAGCCTTAATAACCCAGTCGTTTGCCATCTGCTCTCTCAGCCTCGACTACTCGTCTTCTCACTCCCACATGAACCTCATTTGGGTCGCTAACCCTCCATAGCTGCCGGGTTTTTTTGTTCTGACACGAACCTAATACTGTTACACCCCCTTCCATGCATCTCTATTCTCCTCCTCAGCCTTGCAATCTGGAGCCACTGAAAAACCAAGCAATACTGAGCGCTGCACCATTCTTGGGACAACAGCATCTGCACCAGGGCCTCTGCACCCCATTAACTGGAGCAGCTATAGCGCAGAGCCACAGAAAACACATGTGAAGAAGACGAGGCAATAGGAGGTGGGTGCTTACTTGGCAAAGCCAATGAAATCCTCATGGTTTGTGTTCATGTAAGCCAGCTCAATGTCTATTAGAAGCATGACCTGCCAAAGAGAGGCACAGAACAAGAGGTTAGTGACTGACACTGCTAACAGGGGCACACAGACCCCTGGACATTATTCATCTGATCCCCTCTGCAGCCAGACACCCTTGACTCAGGCCCAACTTAGACATCTTCAAAAGGTGTCCCCCACCCAATGTCCCCCCTGACACACACCCCTGATCCCCACCTGGTCCTTGGTCCTGCCTTCTCTCTCACGGATGTGGGTGGTGACAATCCTCTCCATCTCCTCACGCAGATGAGGGTACTGGCTGAGCTGCAGGACAGAAGAAACAAGTGCACATGGGAAAGGGAGGTAAAAAGGGGGCTGCAGCCCCCCTCATGTACACATGCACACATACACCTTTCTACCAGATATTCTCGAGGGAAGTTCTAGAAAGCTGGACTTGCAGACAGATTTTTCCAAGTTCCTGGAGGTCTGTTGGGGGCAAAGTTAATTTCTACTTGCTCTGGGCTTTAGAGAAAAGCCCTTTTCAGTCTTGCAGCAACCCTTCTGTCTCAACAGAGACCTGCTCCAAATATTCTTCCTGTCATGAGGCTTTTGGCAAACCCCAGATACAAGTGCACTGCTTTTTGCTTGCAGTTTCTCTAGATATTAACATCTCCTTGTAGTAGGCTAAGCAGGTGAATGGCCTGCTGTTACAACCTGTTAAGTCTATAGGAAGTGAAGTGGATTTCAGTCCCTGTTTGCTGAGGGACTAAGCGAAAGGATCTGTCTCTCGCCAACATCTGCATGCAGAGACAGACGATCTGACCAGCTCAAGGGTTCATGTCTCCAAGAAACACTGTGCTCTGGGCATCCAGCTGCTTCTACCTGTTTTCCACTGTGCTAGGGCAGGATTACATAGCTGAGATCTATGTTCACATTGCATCTACAGCACATTTTTTGCCACATTATTGAGGAGTGAATTCTTTCCTGCCCACACGGAGAAGCAGGACTCTAGTAGCTGTGATTCAAAGGAAGATTATCTGCAGAGATAATACCTGAGTTACACTTCTAGAACCAGCACCTTTAAAGTCCTCTGGGTTTCACACAGCACCTGCCTTCTTGCCTAGAGTCATAAACCTCTAGTGATTCCTACAGTAGCAACTGTTGCATATCAGGTCAAGCCGAGCACAGTCAAATGCAATTAATCCTCTAGATCCAGAATCTAGCTCTGTCTTCCCTACTTCACCTATCCCCTATGAAGCTATTCTCCTTGGGTTTTTTTAACATTACCTCCAATTTGACTGTGGTGTCAAACTGTATTTCCCAATATCAGTCTTTTATACCCGCTCAAGGGGGTGCAAGAAACCAAAATCTCATTTGCCCATGACACGTACTGCATTTGTTTTGTTTCTCCAGTCTATGAAAGCTTCTTCTTAAACTGGTTTGCTCTTTTGTTTTGTATACATAATTATAACATGCTCCAAGGAACAGCCTCAAATGTGCAGCATCACTATGGGAAGCCAGATCCCACACTAACCACCACCAATATTTCTAACATCTGCCTACAAGTAGTTTCAAACCCTTTGAGCTCCCTTGCAGTAAAGCAAATTGCAATAGTCTAGAAATGGAATTTGGACTACATTTGACACTATTTTTAAATGTGTGGTTTGTTTTTGAAGGCCACAGAGGCAGGAAAAAAGTGGAATTAGTGTCTCCCAATACCATATCATCTTGAAAGCAAAAACTGGGTGTTCTCCATGATCTTTTGGTTCAGGCAGCTGGTTGCTTCAGACACAGACAGGGAAAGCTTCCTGTTTCCTTTGGGGGGGTTGGCAAAGGATAGATGAACAAGTTATGTCAAACAGAAAAACAGGAAGTTGGAAAACCTTTAAGCAAGTCTTGGCTTCTTTGCTTCAAATTAAAAAGAAACAACAAACACAGTCAAACAAAAACCACATCAAACCTCCCCCCACCATCCCAGTCCCAACCAGTTCAAATGCACACAAAGTGCATAACAAGTAGTGGTTTATTCAGAACCCAGCTCACCCAGCAACATCCATGTGCAAAAACAAATTGGCAGCATTGGACCCATGCAGGAGCTTCTGACCCCAAGCATGCACAGGAGCAGCAAGGGTGGGCAAGGAAAGGGGATAAACAAGCCACAGGATGTCATAACACCAAGGAACATGCAACAGGGTATAGAGAGGCAAGGAGTTATCACCAGCAGGACAAACAGCACCCAGAAATGCCATGACTCTGAAAGACAGGAGAGCAAGCGACCCTTCGAGGGGTAAAGCCTATCAGCCTGGGATCATGTCCCAGCTAAGTGGGGCTTTGATCCTATTTTAGCATCATTTTCCTGTTTAATCAAAATACAAGCTTACAGCCCTATTTGAAAACTGATTTGTCCCGATGTTCCTTAGTTCCCTCTTGGCAGATTCTACGAGTCCTTGCCAGCACACCAGAGATCAACCTTCAGCTGAAGGGCTGCTGACTTGCAAAACTTTCCTGCACTTGTGAGACTCTGCAGTACAGTCTGGCACAGAAGGCTCCTGCTTCTGGAAAAACACTAGCTAGAACATTATCCTCCTAAATGTAAGGGAGCATACTTACACCAGCTTTCTGTTGCTTTTGGAGCTACTCTCCAACAGCAAGAAGCTCAGAAGCAAGCCAGTCACAGGACAGCTGTTAATGGCTATCTTCTTCAGCCCTCAACTTTGTCTAATAGTCAAGAAAAAGTCAATTTTTCATACAGGAAAACTGTACTTCTGTGAACACAGATGGGTTTGTCACCTTCTGTGTTCTTTGACAGTCTCGTAATATTCATTCTATACAGCTTTATCAACTGCACATACAATGATTTCTTCACCATCTAGGGTGAAATGAAATAATTGTGAAAGAACATAAACAATAACACACAACAGTTCAGGACAGCAACAAACCAAGGCTACAGGACTGTTAAGCTAATTCAAGAGGTGCTAGCCCAAGCAGCCTTCCTTTCCAGAAGCTTTGCAGGACTTCTGGTGAGTTTAAAGGTTTTTGTTGTCTTTTCAGATGCAGCATCAGTCCACAACATGGCAGGTTGGGTATTATTTTACAATTAGCATCAGTCCTAAAGTAGCCTTTTCCAGATACTTCCCCTAATAGCTAGCACATGCTCTTGTCCATGTCAAGCAGTTAGAGCTATAACATGCAAAATAAATATTGCAAATTAGCTAATGTCCCTGTGCTGTTACTACCTTATGCCATCAGAACCCATCTCAGTCCAGCTGCAATCCTTAAGTGGCCTTTTCTTTCTTTCTACTCTTTCAGAGGGAGGTACAGGCAAGATTCACCTTCTCACTACATGCAGACATTTAACCTTAAGCATTACTAAAACCTTCCTTTCTTCTTCCAGTACTACTGCTATGTGTTTTCATTCAGATAGTTATTTTACATCTAACATCTGCCTCTCTGGCTTTAACCATAGCCATTAGTCTCCTACAGTGTCACTGTCACCTTCCTTACAGGATTACCCAGGTTGCATCACCTTGGAATACCCTCACAGGATCGTCCATCACATCATGGATTAAAAATCCACAGAGGAAGTGGATATCCAGCCACCCGAATGACATGGTCCAATAGAAAAACTAGAATTCAACATCCTTGGGGTTTTTATCATCATCCTTCTCTCTCCCCACCCAGAGCAGATATCACCAGCTGGATACAGAACACAGTGCAAGCAATCACACCCGTCAAAAAACCCACATTAGAGATAGGCTGGGAAGGAGTTACTCTGTCTCACCACAGCAGACCCCACAATCTGGCAACAGCAGAACTCCTGAAGAAATAGACTGGGCAGAGCTTGGGGCATGTCAAAGATGTGTCCTCAAAGAGGTGGCAATGAGCCCTGCATTCCTAAGTGAGCCAGACCTTATTAACTCATCTTTTGCCCTCATTCTGAACTCACATCAATTCTTATCTTCCCTTCCTTTCCAATTTAGGGCTCACCAAAATGCTGGTGAGTCTGGCTGTAAACCTGGAAGAAGAAAACTGTAATTCCTAAGTCCCAAAATAGCCGATGAAACAGTCCAGTTTCCAGAACACACTGCTGTTGTGCCACATGCTTCTGGCCCCTCGCTGGTAAGTTTAACACCAATTGCCACATCTGCCTTTTTTTTAAAGGGGCATGTGGTGCCCTCTCCTGGAGGGAACCAGCCCAGGAATCAAAGCCACTCCTGCCCCAGCCCCCAAGAAGTATTTGACACCTTCTCTGTCACTGTCCACCTGCTGCTGCCCTCAGGCTTCACCTCCTGTGCTTCACAGCAAGCAAGGAAAAACATCACACTACTTCCTGCTGAGTACAGTCCATGGAGTGAGAAATCAGCAGGAGAATGATGCAAAGGGTGTAATGCCTGGAAAAGCTTTTCTCAAAGCCTTTTTGAACTCTGAATGTCTCTTGCGGAGTATCTTGCACCTCAAACTTTTAATCAATTGCTGTTTTGCAGATGCTACTGCTCAATATGCACTGCAGACCCTTCATGCTGTGGGGGTGGGAGGTCTTTTTCTGGCTTTTTATAGGGTACCTGGATTTAAGGGGGTCCCAGAAATAACAACTAAGAAGTTCCAAATGTGCAGGCAATGGCACAGCAAACTGGTCTTAAAAAGGGTTTGATCTACACTGAGCCAGACAGAGGAAAAGGTTATGCCAGAGTAACCCACTGTGTCCCAGCTCACTGCTCAGCTAAAGAGCCCCTCAGTTGTCACCCACTCCCCCTGGCCTGCCTTTAAACTGCTCTTGTACCTGCAGGTTGCTGCTCTCCTTTAGATGCATTGTTGTATCAATTTTCTCTCTCTAGATTTGTTGGGAGTTCCTGGTGTGTGCGAGTGTGTGTGGAGAAACAGCATGGAAGTGTGTGGGAAGCAGATGGGCATTAACCTTTCTTTGATTTTTTGTTTCTTTACCTTTTCGCTACACTTTCTGATGGTGGATGTGAGCTCACTCACTACCATATCCACACACTTCAGACTTGGCTCCTTCAACTTCTGCACCTGCTTTTTCACTATGGCTTCAAAAGCGAGGTCAGGCGTGAAGAGACCCGTTCTGCATGGCAGGGGAAGGGTGGGAGGAAGCAACGAGGAAGAAGAAAGCAAAGCAGAGAAAGAGCAAGAAGGAGGAAGAAAGAAGGAAGGAAAAGGGAGAAGAGAGAAAACACAAGGCAAAATGAGAAGTGAAATTTTGGTTCATTCCATTAGTTTACTGAACCAGGTGAGCATTGCTATGGGGCCTGTGCACTGCCAAGTATCAGGAGAGTCTACAGGCAAATGGAAGTGTCAAAGGGGGAATGAGGTAGGAACAGCTGGGCCAGTGAAATGGTGAGCTGTCAAGAGCAAGATGAATGAATGGAGCCTCCAGGGTTCAAGTGATCACTTCCTGAAGGAAAGCTTCTTTGGATTTCAAGACAAAACTTCTTGCCAGTGAGCCAATGCCTCTTTTCCTAGAGGTTCACCATTTCTCATTTCACTTTATCTCTTTATCTTATTTCCCTTTCCTTCCCACCAGTTATCTCCCCTTCCCAGTTTTCCTTATTCCAGCTGCAGGAAGCCTGAATGGGAGCCAGGGTAAGACCTGCAGGGGTCTGTCACTTGCATCTTGTTTTGGCAGAACTGAACTGATGTCTCTCAGTTTCAGGGATCTGGGCAAACCACTCTGCTTACAGAACATATTTCATCTCACCCGCCTTCCCTGCAACATCAACTTCCTCAGTAAGAATAGATGTACCCAGTAATTCGGAAAACACAAATGTGCTACAGGACATTCACAGCTATACAAAGCATCTATTATACCTGCAGCATCAGACCCAACATAGACCTGCTGTGATTTATAAGGAACTATTAATTTCCACTGATATTATGTGGTCTGTGTTCTCAATGGCTCCACTCAGGAAGAACAGAAAGTCCACAGAAACGAAACTAAAATACAAACAAGATCAATCAAATTCAAGACTACTGCACCCAAGAAAGTTTTTCAGCACTTAAAACTCTTTAATACTTCAGAGCTTCTACCGGATGCTCTTTGTTACACCATCTGAGTTACTTGTCTTACCACGGGTCATTACTGCTTTGCCAGTGCTTTCAGGGAATAACATCCCCTTGGAGTGGGAAGGGGATATTGCTTTCCTAAAGCTGCAGTTTATAACCACACCTGGGGTGCCTGCAGCTAACAAATTCTGGCATGGCTATAAATAACCACCACTTCATGTAAATCAGGTATTTACTCCTTCACCTCTTCTTTCACATCTCTGCAGAGAACACCTGCAAGTCCCCAAGCAACACCAGTATTAAAACACTCTTCAACACATATTATGGGATGTACAACCACTCTACCTTTTAAGCAGTGAAGAGTTGGAATATGTTACAGAATTTGGATTCACCCGAGGGTCTCCCTCCAGGTGCCAACAATGCCCCTTTAGAGCAAAGCAAGAGCATTTCCAGAGTTCAGTTCATATCCTCTGACCCAGCAGAGGCTTCCTACTAATCCAGTTGCCCAGCTAAGCTCATGTTATGCTGTTTCCCCCAGCAGACTTCAGGGGAAGTCTGATTTTTTAAAAAAATTAGTCCCTTACAATACCTGAGTATCACCTGAATGACAGTATTTTGTTTCTCCATATACAAAATTGTAACCATGGCTACTAGAGCACACAGAGCAACTGGGACTGAAGTCAACCATGAACACTTCAGCAGTAGGATCCAAGCTGAAATGGAATCCTTTATTTCTGAATCTGTGACATTTCCCCTCCATCCATGTGGTCTCTTCTCCTCCTGTACTTCCCACCCTGTTGTACCCACCACCTGATCACTTGAGGAACTGCTGCCTTCAGAACAGAGGATTTATTCTAAAATTGTCAGTAAAAAGAGGAATGAAAAAGAAACAATGAAGTAAAAAGTAGGAAGCGAAGGAAAAGATGCAATGAGAAAGAATTAATGGGCAGTTTTGAATAGCAACTGATGGATGGAGAACAAATCAAAAGAAGCTTCAGAGGGCATAAAAAAGGAGGGCCCTTCTGATCCAGTTAGCAGGTGACTCTGGATACTTGGCAGCCCGAGGGCCTGTGCTTACCTGTCAACAGGCTCTAATGGCAATTTTCTGGGTGCTTCCCACAGTCACATACCCCAAGAGAGGACAGCAGGACAGAAAAAGGAAGCTCCTCCAGCACTCTAGAAACCTGAGCAACCTCTCACTGCATCCACTTTGCTCTCCCAGTCTGTCCTGGGGGGCAAAGCATGTGCCTGCACACCTGGGCCCTTCTGCAGAGGCTCTTGGCCCTAAGGACCAGGCACTTGTGCAAGGGATGGCAAGTGTCACCACTTGGGCACCTGTCCCCACCCTTGCAGAGAGAGGGTCAGACTCTGTAAAAACCACCTGCAGTGCCCATTTACCTGCACATGAATAGCCAGTGGAGATTCCAGTCTCCAGTGCCCACCTAATCCTAACTGAGGTGCCTTTTCACCAGCACCCAGCCCTGCCTGAAGCAGCAAGTCATGGCTGAGAAGAATGGCACAAATCATCTTATCCTGCCCTCTTTCAATCCCAACCTCAAAAACAAAAGCTGCCACAGCCAAAGGGCAGAATCAAGACATATTGCCTCCCTTGACCCCCAAAAATACCAGTATGGATCCCAAAGGGCAAAGCCTGATGCCCTCTCTCTTTAAGGAGAGCGCAGATGGACCCCAGAGGCTGATGAACATTTCTAACTTGCTTCTTCTCAGCCATGTGCTGCTATTCCAGATCAGGATATGGACCAAACCAGCCAGAAACCAAGCCAAACACCACAGGAACATTTCCTTGAGATACAACCCAGAACTCTAAGTGTTGTAGCTCTAAATTTCAGCCCCATACATCCCCCAAGGGCAGGTCTGGGATTAACCCTCTCACTTCTACATGAACAGAGGGTACAAATTTTAAATCCCAGTCTCTGGCTTGGAAAACAAACCCAGATAATAAATCTAAAGAAAAATGTAGCCATAGAGAAATACCCTTGGTTTTCAAAGGAACCAGGAGTCACGCTACAGACAAAGGAGTGGCCAGGACATCTCCAGCATGCCTCAGCTCTAAGAGATTCAGGGAGCACGGCCATAGCACACATCCCACAGAGCTTCCTTTCTGTTTGGCTTGTTGGCTAGATCGCTCCAGGCTGGCTCTGCTCAGGTCTAGTCATGCTGAGGAGGTGGTGAAAACACCAAGTGTGGCTGCAGGCAAGTCCCTGCCCAGGTCACGATGCTGCGCCGCAGCCAGCGAGCAGGTGGAAGGTGCCAACTCCATGCTGCCTCTGGTTACCTTCTTGGTGCATTGTCTAACAGTATTGATTAACTCCGAAATGACCATGTCCACGCATTTCAGGCAAGGTTCTTTAATCTTCTTCACCTGCTTTTTCACAATGGTCTCAAAGGCCATGTCAGGTGTGAAGAGACCGGTTCTAAACACCCAGGGTGGGGACAAGACAAGGCAGGAAGGGGAGAAGGGGCAAGGAGAATGTCACAGTGTTACACACACATCTTGGAGCAGGCACCGCCATCACCAAAACCCGGGACATTTGGGCTGTGACGTGCCACGTCCCCTGGACAAGCCCTGACTGAAGCCCATGAAAAACGAGGGATACTTGGCACTTGCAAGGAAGGAGGTGCTGAGGGAAAAATAGATCTTAGCTGGACAACCATGGCCAGGTCACTATTTCACCTCAGCCTAAGGGTGGCAGGGGCTGACCCCTCCACAGTGTATTTCACCTCAGAGTTGTGCAGGAGATGAGGCCTGCTTTGCAAGATTTTCTTAATGGTTGGGATATCTTCTTAATGGTTAGGACACTGTCTGATATCCTTTATCAAGCTCAGCTGGTGACTGACCAAGAGAAAGGAATGAAAATAAATCTACGTCAGTGTTTATTCACAACCCTGTGTGCAGAAGGGCTTGAACAGGCACCTTCCCAAGAGCAGCACAACTCAGGGTCTCAGGGCTGAACTTTCTGGCAACTCACCCTCACACTGAAGGGAACACAAACCTGTTTGCTAACTATGTGGGGCCAGTGGGACCCTGGTGATGGGTACATCAGTCCTTCCTCAGATCTCTAGGGGAGGAGGGGTTCTGTACCAACACTTGTTTTGAACAATTAACTGCTGGTTAGCGCGAAAATCAATGTTTTAGTTTTAACTAAACAAAGGAGTAGTATGGGGTTGCATCCCTCTTCCTACCCTTTCATATGTAAAGGCCCAAGAAGGATGGAAAAGATGTCAAGTCATCCAGGCTTTTACCTTTTAGGCTTCTGTGACCCCCACATGGGAAAAGAAAGCAAACTCACTTGAATGATTGCCCCTACTCCCAGATTCAAGCCGGAGGTTATTCCTCCCTCTGGCTGACCTATCATACCTCTAAAGTCTTCAACTCCATGTGGAAGGTCTAGAAGTATTTACAAGGCTTTTCAGCCAGAGCTCTGCCTAGTTCTTGATACGTGCCTGATACCGTGGATGTTCTTGATGGCATAGCTGATCTCCCGCCGCAGCTCCTTCTCATCAAACTCCATCTGCACCAGGAGAGAATTCCATCAGAAACTTTGACACTGATTTTCACAGCAGGACAGAGCAGCAGACTTCACAGAGAAGAGGCCCCATGTCAGCACTACCATGTGACACATGAGATATTAACCCAAATGTTGGATACAGAGTCCAGCCACAAAACTGCTATGGCCAAAGCAAGACACCTTGGACACACGTGAACAGCTAAGGGCATCCATTTACAGATGCCCCATCTGCTCTTAAGGAGCTTCTTTGAGATAAAGCACTAGGACTGGCTTTCTAAAGATGGCTTTCTAAAGCAAATTGTTTTGCTTCACAACATTTAGCATGAGATCTTGGCAGCTGCTTTTTCAGTGAACACCACAAATGCATATAACATTTTGTGAGAATTGTAAATCTAACACAAGGAAGGCTATTTCACTAGAAAGGCCTCATCTTATTCAAATGTGAAAAAAAGGAAGCAGAATGCAAAAAATACTGAAGCAGAAAGATCTGGCTCTCAAGTTTGTTCTAACTGACATTAAAAGAAATTATTTTCAGTACCTGTCCTTATCAGGTTAGTGTACGTCACCATCCAAGAAAACTGTCTTTCCATAAGAATCCTCTTCCAGTGTTAAGTGGGGAGTACAGTTTCTACACCATTCCCACCTCTAGGCCATTGATGGGGGACAGACAGAAGTAATCCCAGGTATACCTACAATTCTTTTTCCTGCTTCTTAGGTATCTATGAGACCAACTTTAGATCTAGTTTGATCCTCAGGAACAAGGAATTATGAGTTTCAGCACCATTCCTTCTATATGAAATTCAGTCATAGTAGCTTTGACATAACATAACTGTGAGGGAATTCGGTCATTGATTTACCATTGGTTGTGTTATTTTTCACACTTGATTTAGCATGTAGGAATCAAGCCAAAGAAATGTTGTCACTTAGCTCAGAAAGAGTTAAGTTTTGTCACAAGAACAGGAACAGAGGGAAAGGTCAGCACTATGGAAAGGTCCCAATAAAGGACAGACAGAAGTAATAACATACAACTGGCAACAAAAAGTGTATCTCAGCAGCATGGGGAAGCAGTACCTTCACCAGTTCAAAGGGGAAACGCTCATGGAAGATGCGGTTGATCCGAGCTCCTCCTGACAGCTCATATGTGTCAATTTGGTCTCCAGAGCCTTCAATGCGTTTCTCAAAGTCCACAGCAAACTGCTGGACCATCCTGAAAGAAAACCAAGAGCATGAAGTAGAACTCGGCGCTGAGCAGTCCTTTCCAGGGAGGGACACTGAGGCCACCTACTGAAGCAGAGCTTTGGTCTTGCGAGCAGGGTCATCAGGACGAAAGTTCTTGTATTCCTCCACCTCCTTCTCAATGGAGAGGAGCTGGCTCTGGAGCTTGTTCCGCAGCCCTGGCAGCGTGTCACGGATGTGGTTGGTCAATTGCTGCACAAAAAGAAGATTTAAGATGACAATAAATCTCTAGGTAGTTACTGCGAAGAGTTTGCTGCCTCCACACTACAAAAAAGATGAAAGCTCCTCTCTGTGTTCAATTCTTCTGTGTGGTCCTAAAAAAATGTCTGTCCCAGGACAAATACCAGGACAAAGTTATGAGCTGAAGGTATTCCCCCTCTCCAGCTCCTACCTACTGCCCCCCTCTACTCTTGACCTTCAGTTTACCTTCTAGTCTGGTGCAAAACTCCCCTCGACACAAACTTGCTGACTCAAATCCAAGAATAAACTTCACATACAAGTATTAGCATTTGCTATTTACACGAAGGTAAAGGCTATTCTGCCTTCAGATTAGCACACCATTGACACCCAGTGTGGTGGTAAAGCCCTTTTTCCAAAAAAAACTGATGAAAAGCAAGGTGGAAGGAGCCAAAACCACTCATGAGGCTCTAATAAGAGGGCTTCCACAAAGCACAGCTGTGGGAAACTCCAGTTTAAAGATGAATATTTGAAGAAGGAGAAATAGGAAGGAGACTCTTCACTTTAGAGAGTATTTCAATGGAGCAGAGAGGGAAGCAACAGTAAATTGCTACTGTATGAAAAACAGAGATAAGACAGCCTCAATAGATGGGAAATGACTATCAGTATCACATAAATACTGTTAGGTACAGAGACCACTAGAATTTAGAAGGTATCTTTTAACTTAGCCAGAAAGACCTTGCATCCTGATAGTGTATATACCACAAACCAACTACTGAATTTGAAAGTGAAAGGATAAAACAGTACTCTGCCCTTGGTGTGCAAGCTCCATCATTGACCTCAATGCGTTCTACCACCAGTGACACCACGGGCAGCAGTTCTTGACTTTGGACAGTACCTGGTTCAGTACTTTCTGCAGGAAGGGGGTTCCCATGCGATCAGCCATGTGTCTGTAGGCTGGGTGGGAGAGAAAAAACTTTCTCTCTGCAGCCAGAGCTGCCTGAATGTCCTTCTTGCCATCTATGTCCTTCTGACTTCTGTTGACCACACCAATGTAACCTGTGAGAGTGGGGTTAGAGATCAGATGGCTGCAAGGATGTAAATGAGACTCAAAAAGGAAGTTACTCAGCCAGCAGCATTAAGAGAGGGGGATTCTAGTGGTAACACATTATTAGGGGAAAATTGGAAGAGTTTAGAATTTCCTTGAATGGCCCACATTCTGACATTTGGGTGTGCAGGACAAAAATAAGTATGGAATAGAGAATTAGTTTATTTATTACTGTTCCCCTAACACAAAGCACACTCTAGTCTCATTAATTTCAGACTCTCCTGTTATGAGTCCTTAGCACAGGTACTTTTGCCATGGCCACAGCAAGTACCACAGCCCAGAATTATTTAATCTCTTTACTATGGCAGTGGGGGGAGTGTTTTAGACATCTTTCACAGCTTGCCTTATTGAAAGAAGGAAAGAGAAAGTAAAGGTAAGAGCATAAAGCTGTGTTTCTGCTAGGACTACATATCAAGGTATAAATACCTAAAAAGTTCCTGTTAACAGCATGACTGAGCCCTGTTCCCCAACTTTTCTCACTTCTAGCTTGGAACAAAGATGGCTTAACCACAAGTTGTAAGAGAGATTATAGGAAGGGGACGCACTGGAGGAAGAGGATGAGGCCAGGACAGGTCACACAGGGAAAACAGAGGAAGGAAATCATGGACAAAGCATGAGGCAACATACCCCTACGGAGGGGAAGCAATTTGTTTTCTAATACATCTCGTGCATCAGTTCCTTCATCCATAAGATCCAGCTTAGTGATGACCCCAATGGTGCGCTGGCCTATGGAAAAAAACCACAAACACACTTGATCAAGCAAATGACTCATGTATTATTTTCCTCTGTTCACAGAGCTTACAGATTGCCTAGCTTAGCTACTCAAAGGCTCTTAAACTCACACATTACAGCTCCCATCATGCACAAGAGGCCACAAGAGCAAAACAGACAAAAATCAAGATCAGTTCTCAGTTGTATTCTGCTGAATGCACAAGCTATGCCACAGCAGAAAATTATTTTATTGCGTATTTTCCTAATTCTTTCTAGGCCAAATGCAAATGATTAAAGGAAAGGAAATCCTTCAACTCTTCAGAAACAGGGCTTAGAAAAATGAAGAAAAGGGGAGTAACAAAATTTCTACTACAGCAACTGTTAACACTCACTAATACCGCTCAGAAGAATGTTTGTTGGTGAAGATACTCCCCAAGACAACAGACATGAGCCACAGCTACTGGGCTAATCACAACCAAAGGAAAATCAGGCCACTGTCCAGTAATGCCAGGATAAATTAGGAGACCTTTACCTTGAGGATCCACCTCCTTTGCAATCTTCAGGGCATCAGAATTGGCCAAATCAGAGTTGGCTGGGGATACTGCCAAGATGAGGCAGTTCTCTTTGGTGACAAACTGCATGAGCATGTCTCGGATCTGGAACTCGATGTCAGGGGGCTGATCCCCTACAGGGACTTTTGTCATACCCGGCAGATCCACCAAGGTCAGGTTCAGGACTAGACACAGGAGTTAACACAAGAGACAGTTAAAGTAGGAATGTTCTGGTCTTTAAGCACCACCTGTAGTTAAAGTGACTCCAATATATCACCGAGATAAGAGATGCACACACAACTTGCTATTGACTTCTTGTTACGGCTCAGTAAGAACTAGCTGCAGGTTTTTCTACTAGGATTGTCAATGATCTCATCACCTTTCCCTTTAAATCACTTGTTTTCAGATTGATCAGGAAAACTGTGCCCTCAAAGTTCTTCCACATATGCTACAGTGAACAGGAAGAGACGACAGTACTTTGTTTTCAGTTCACAATGGCCTGCAAAGCCTTCTAGAAGAGTTGGTCCCTCTGCATTAGGACTCACCATGGGGAGAGTAGACTCGGAGATTGATGGGCACAGGGGAAATCCCTTTGTTGGAGCCAGTAACACGATCTGTTTCAGCCTCAATCTCCAAACGGACCTCCTCAAAGTCGGTGAATTTTTTTCCTTTGCAGTGTAGGAACTCGCCATATTCTATTTAAATAGAAGCAGAGTCAGAAATAGTCACCGAAATCAGAGAAACACTCAAAAGTGTGATGAAAGCATCACATCCTGAAGCATAACCCAAAAAAATGCAATTGAAGGGATGAAGTCTGGCAAGGGCCTTTCCCAATAGAGTTTGCAGGTAGGAACGGAAGTTACTGCAGTCACATTTATGTGGTCAACAATGTGAGACAATTCAGTTGAGCCCAACATCTTCACCACCTTAATTCACTACATTTTCAGCACAGTCATCTGGCTTCTAGGTCTTACCCACTCATAAGAGTCACAGCTGCACAGGTAAAGGAAAATTATGATGTTTGTGCATGGAGCCTTGACCAATAAATTAAAACAAACAAAAAAAACCATGAAGAAGCATTTCGCTTCTGAACACTTAATGCATCAGTTGTTAAACAGGCAAAAAGGCTGCTTCCAGGGGAAAAAAAATCTTATTTCTTTTCTCCAGTGAGCAGCACCACTGATCAAATAAGACCTTCCTGACTTAAGACAGCAATCCAGCTGGACACATGGGGGAAGGAAGCTCACATACCTGTGCTGGCATTTACCAGCTGCAGGACCAGTGGGCGCCTGGTTACAATGCCAGATCCACGTGGCAGAAAGTCCCTGAAATGAAACAGGAAGTTTTGGATGAGTGAGTGATTGTTTCCTTCCCTTTTCACAGCTTTTCTGCTTCTATAAGTGCATATGGATTCCAAGAGGGAGTCCCAGCCAGGAGCACAAAAATGTTTAAGGCACTAAACACACAGTGCTTCTCCTTGAGAAGGGCAAGAGTTTGCTCTGAAGTACTTTATACTCCCAGCACAGTCCCTCTAATCACGTCTATGACAGTACAGCTCCTTCAGCTGAAGTTCCAAGTTAACTAACAAGCCAATTTAATACAGCTGCCTGTACTTTGGAAAAAAATAATTTTCCATCAGAAAGAAAAGAGAAGTTGACACAGAGCCAAAAAACTACCATGCCTCCTTTTGACAAAAACAATTACACGAATTCACTCCCACCCTGCACTTGGGGCTTGAGAAGACACCACGCTGTCCCAGCGTGCAAACACCGCATGATACAGCTGCGAAAATAACCAGCAGCCAAAGGCTCGTCTCCACACAAGGTCTCTCCTGGCTGTAACTACTCAAGATATCAGTATTGCCAAGGCAAAAGCAGCAGTTTCCTTCTATATTTACAAGAATCCTGAATTTTTGTGTACTTCAAGTAATTTCAAGGGAAAGCAGCCTTTCACTAACATTCTCCAAATGCTGACTTGGCAGCCACAGCCCACCAGTTCTCCTTTGCTTTTCCTTTTTTCCAATCCAAAGCTAGGCATGCTCACTGCATCTGCTGATGACCTTGCTATGTTGTGGCCTGGTTTTCTAGTACTTGGCTGTTCATGTGGCTCTTCAGGAGCCACTGAGCAGTTCTGAAAATATAATCAATTGCTTCCTCGCCTACTGGGAGAAGCACCACTTCAAAATATGTTTCCTACAGCATGAATATAGTTTTCTCTGTTAAAAGAAGCCCTGTCTACACTGGCAGGGTTCTGGCGGACAATCCTCCTTCCCTTCATAGCTGTGGCAAGGAATAATTTTGCTAATTCAGGAGTAACTATTGACTCTGCTGAATGAGAAATCCAGGGCTCTTCACTTTGAGGTCTTCCTCTTACTCCTGCATGAACTTAAGATTGACAAAGTCCATGAAGATGAGAAATGAGTTTGTTTCAACACACCAGACAAGGCCTTGAGCAGCTCTGTCTCAGCTCCCGATCTGGCCACTCATTTCCTATGTAACCCTATGCAAGTTATTCTGCTTCTCTGTATTTCCATTTCCTCAGCTATAAAAGTAATTCCCCATCTGTAGGGATGTCAGAATAACTTGGTAATATCAAAAACTGGAGACTAGGTTCAAGTGAAATGAGTGTAAGGAGGCACTGTACATCCTCTGACACCTCAAATAAAAATATCACCTGTTAATTACTAAGTCAGGAGTAATGGAACCTCTGGTACAACTCTACCAGTTAAAATTAGACTGAAACTCTTTCTCATTATTTTAGACTTTCCAGAAGTATAAAGAGTTAACTGGGGATTGCCTTTCATTTGTTTTTCAAATAATACAGCTCTAGTTTTTCCATTCCAGTGGGATTAACCCTGGAATCTTTGAGACACTGCACCATTCTAACAGTTTTCTGCTGTCTCAGCTCCATTCCTATAGATGTCTGTGGTCAATACATGGCAAAGTCCTATCCTTGCATCAGTTGTTAGCGTAACAAATCCGTTTGAGCTCCACTGAATTATTTTGAACTTGTACCTGAGAAAAAGGAATCCTATTACTACAGATTCCGTCTCCAGCACACCAAGATAGTTATTGGTTTCCAACTTGCAGTATCAAATCCTGCTTTACTGTAGAAAAAGGACCACTTGCATTTATAAGCATGAAATCAACAGGAAGCAAGATCCTATTCATGTTGCACTATGTTTTCCTGAATCTTTCTGCCTTGGTTAAAATCCTGATTTCTCTGCTGTCCTTATCATAGCTACTAAGAAAAAAAAATCTCAAGCCAAATATAGACAGAAAACTTTATTACAGCTACTAAGAAAAAAAAACCCTCAAGACAGACAGAAAACCTATGACACTGGGTTCCAGTATTATTTTAAAAAGATTCAATTTATTTGTTAATTCAAGTAGCTCTCAGGTTATTCCAAGGAAAAACCACCAAGTCCTCTACAGGACAAGACAACAAATCCATAAGCCAAATTTTGTTACCCAAACCAACAATCTCGAGGGCTGCTCTAGTTCTGAGTGAAAATACATGCAAATCTGATCCCTAATATCAAAACATGAACATGTGTTCTTACCCACAAACTATTGGGAGGTACATGCAGTTCAACTTTCAAGTCTTCTCTACACTTGACTCCTATCAGGAGTTACAGCCAAAAAGCCTCATTAAAAAAAACTTACAACTGATGCAGTATCATCCCATTGTATCCATGTTATTTTCTGTTCTTCATTTACCTTCTCTCTTACAGTCTATTGGAAAAACTCCTTCCTCCTCCTGGTCCAGCCAAGCCTTTCAAACCATAGAAACTAAAAAGTAGGGATTCATAAATTCCTGGGGGAGCTGACTGAGTGCCGAGGAGGAGGAGGAGGAGGAGAACAGAACCCTGTCTGCCCTCTTGCAGGGGGCACAAACTACTGCTGCAAATAAACTACAACCACAGAGCACGTGTGGCACAGACAACATGCCCAGTACAGTCTGCATTCACTTCAGAGCCTGAAGGAAAAGCTACACACACACAGCTATTGCTCCAGAAAGAGCAGCCCAAAGTGGTAACACCGAGCTGGAATCAGGAAGACAACACACCAGGTAAAAACCACCACGTGCCAGGGGACCTAGGCAGGCAAGAGCAGAGGGGTTAAACTGGTTTATTCACTTCCAGGAGAGGAGATGTAAAAGAGCAAGGCTGAGGGAGGAAAAAGAAAGATGGAATAAGTCCTCAGAGATAAAATGTTATAAAGGCTTTGAGTGCTGGGACAAGGCAGCCTCTAGCATGACACCAGAACCTCATTACATACACCACTATACATGACTCTGTCTGAATTATGGTATCCAGGTTGAGGGCACCAACCCCCTGTTTTCCTCCTTCACTTTTTATCTTAAGAATTGGAAAGTCCTTTTTCTGTTGCTTTGCTTGTAACACACAGAAGTGCACGACAACATTTGATTTCCTGTGCTTTAAAGCAGGAATACAACCCTGTGCCACTGCTCCAGGCTAGGCTTCCTCTAGAAAACACACAAAGTAGCAGCTAAAACAGACAGAGCTGTATTCAGGGAATATAAATACTTAATTTGCTTGTAGCTTTTTTAGCTATTGACTCAAAATTCTGAATAAAGATATTGAGGTATCAGTTCTAGCAATGCAATTCCTAGCATTTTATCAAGGTTGGACAACTAGGCTCAGATTACCTTTCCCAAAACATCACTTATTGGAAGACTTACTTCTATGTATTTCACACTCATTTCTTATTAACAACAGGCAGAGAGAGGATATTGATGTAGGTAAATCCTTGGTCTGATCAGCAATAGATCTCCTCTTCTAAAGCAAGGCAACAAAAAGAACCAAGGATGCAGATCTTGATGGGTCTCAGGCTCAAACAGCTCAGGCAGAGAAGTGACCCGAAAAGGCATTTATTGTTGTATTTTGCATTGCTCAGTTCTGAAGTGCTTACACATGTTCTTGACTAGCTACCTCAGGGCAAGCCCGACCACAGTAGCCCTTCCAGTCTTATTTTTATTTTCATATGCAGAGCTGCATGAGAGTGCAGATTTGGGCTGAAAGCTGCATTTGTAATGCAGTAATAAAAAATACTGAAGGGAAGGGAACCAATCTAGCAGTTACTGTAGAGCAACGCTGAAACAAAATCCAAACACCTTGAAAACACATTAATGCAATCTTGATGTTATGCAATAATAGATTTATAATCAGGGCACTGGGAATTGGGGTTTCCTTAATTGCTTTGTTGGTTTGTTTGAAGTTTTTAACTAAAGCCAGAACTATATACAAAAAGCCTTCATGCATTAGGTAACTTAGAATCCTACAGAACAAAAAGGTTATTAGTGGCTATTACCCACGACAGTGACAAAAAAAACACTTTTGCTCTATAAATAAGCTTTAGAATTCATTTAGTGACTTGCACAGTACAGAGGATTAGAAGTTAAAAGTATCATCAACCAAAGACACTTTGCCCAGACTATTTATAAAACAAAGGAGATTGACAAACTCCTGGTATAAATCAATATATATTGTATGGAAAAGGAAGCAAAGATAGATGCAATCAAAAAAAAGTAGGACACGTACACATATGGAAAGCTTGGGATTACCTGAAGAGGCACACACTGAAACTTTCAGACATGTTTCTTGTGTTTATTTCACTGTTGCTACACTGAAGAAAATGCGACTGTCCATTACAAGATCTTTAGATGAGTTAGTTTGCTGCAGTAGGGGCACATATGTGTCCACACACACACAGTTTGCTAAGACCAAAAAATACTTGTTTATTCCTTTGGTTAAACACTTGATCTGATATTTTCCTGTTAAATGAGATACTGAGATCTCTGGAGGAGGAGCAAGTTTAGAGCATCTCGGTGACTGTTAGTGTTGTGAATGATGGGCATGTTGTGCCTGGTCCACCAGCTTTGCTGCAATAAATGCTCTCAATTCTGGTAAGTACAAGAGATTGCACGAGCCAGTCTGTCCCTTCATGCTTTGCCGGAAGTGTCAGCTCACTGCTTTAGATTTGTGCTCTAAGGCTTAGAGATTCCTGAAACATTTACAGTGCTGTTTCATTCCAGCAATCTGGTGTTTGCAAACCTCTCTTTGATCCTGTTGCCATGATATCAGAAGTGATAACTACAAATTCCTAACACGGAAGGGCAAAAATGGTATCCCCATACATCACCTCAGGCTGCAACTGCTTCTCCAAAGATTCTCTTCCACTGCAAATAGGACCATCATTTATTCCCTCTTTCCACCAAATTCAAGTTTTGCACCTTCTCCATCCACTAGTAATCTGTATTTCTGAAAAGACTTTGAGTCACAGCTTTTTCATGCATGATTATTGTCTTCACTGAAGTTGCAACAGAACTCTTCAGCAGTCAAAACCACAATTGAGTCCACGGTACCATGGAAGATAGACCAAATGCTTGCCTTCCCTGTCTCCAGAGAAGCTGGAAGGCTCAGAAGGCTGTTTGTAGAGGGCTCTGAAATACAAATCTAGGCCTAGTCTAGACAAACCAACAAAGCATTGTTGCAGTCAATTGTTTGCCAGACCTTTGAGATTCTTGAATTAGAATGCACTAGAGAAGGTAAAGCCTCAATTAAAGAGCCAAAACAGCAGTTTATGAAGACATAAAAGTAGTTGCAAAGAGCAGAAGGAAACACCAGCATCTGATCATTTAATTTCAATTTGATTTCTTATTAAACATCTATACACAAGTAGGGCATTAAGGGATGTGATTAATTCCCAGTTTGGATGATATTCGTTTCAGAAAATTAAAATTCACACAGCCTTCGTAATTTCACACAGCTGTTTGTATTTTAATTCGAGTATTTGTAACTTCCTGTGTTCTGATGGTGCCCGGGGACAGCAATTCAATCAGAAATGCACTGCACAAAGCACTGTGCCAATATACCACAAGAAAACAGTTCTGTCCCTATGGATTTTACTATCTGGTTAGACAGTTCAGACCTGCTCCTGCTTAAGCCTCAAACCATTTTCATCTGTCAAGGCTTATAATTGATCATTCATCATTCTCACACATCCAGATCAAGAGTTCCTCCCTAGCTTACGATGGCACAGTGCTTTACAAGAATTCCAAGTCAATCTAGGAGTATTGGTATCTTTGACATATGATTCTTCTGATCACTGCACCTATCAGCAACATTCACATCTTCATACAAGCTGCATTCCATGGACAGCTTATACATTTCTCTGAACAGCACTTCATCTCACAGCACTGGTATTTTCAAACTTCAGCACATAAAAACGAATCCTTAACACACAGGCTGACACCTGTGGGGCACATTAACCACATGCTAAAAATATTTACTATTAATCATATTGACTCCTAAAACAAACACCTCAGAAACAGTAGGAGCTTTGTACTTCTTGCTCACTAACTCCTGGTGCTCCTTCACAACAGACACCATGTAGTTCTACTACAAGGAAGAAGGATGCAGGACTGCCCTTGGAGCACCTTTCTGGTCTGATCCTTCAAGCAACATGCAAGTACATTTGTAAGCAACTCCATAACTCAGGTGTGAGGCAAGAACAAGGACATGTTTGTTCTTTCCCCTGCCTCCCAGCAGGTTGCCAAGAGGGCTGCATTGCAGATTCAGAGTTTCCTGATAACTTGGTTGGTCCTGTGAGCTCTTCTCTTGCCTGAGTCAAAGCACTTCTCAACTAAAAAAAGCCAGACAGGCCAAGAGGAAGAGCAAGCATTAAAAACAGGTGTATTATGAACAAAACCATCCATCAACCTGCTATTCTGTTTTTCTCTGCCCTCAGCTTTCATATTCCTTTCATACTGCATCATGTGAACTTGGACACCAGTCATGCAGACTCAATCATGTGGTAAGTCTTGTTCCTAGTTAAGCCATGTTTTTTTCCATTAAGGTTAGCACCTTTAGATAACTTTAAGTCAGAGGATGTGCATTATTTTTCAGCCAATCTACACAGCACAAGTATAATGTAACTTCTTAGGATGTAATTGGTACTGGTCACACAATGGATACATATAGAAATAAAGATCTATTGTTAAGTACATTTTCCACTGTACTGGCAATATTACTGTGCACAATGTTTCATTATTCAAGAAAACAATTGTGAAAAATAAAGACAGGCAATAGTTCATGAGTGTCATCATAATATGCATGTTAGGAGAAACAAAAAAAGTAAAGAGAAGGCTTCCCCACTGCCTTGTACCTTGAGTTCCTATCTACAATAGTGCAGGGGGAGGTTAACACTATTGTGCTGGCTTGGAACACTTACAATTGCTCTCTTAAATAGTTCTGACCCTCAAACAGCCATTCCAACACCTGGCCACTTCTCCCCAGTACAGCTCCCTAAGTTAGTAAGCAAAAACGCCAAGCAGCCTCTTAAGTGTAGGAGTTTCCTGTGCTTAAGGTGAGTTCCCAGACACCGTCCTAGAAAATTCTCAAGTGCTGCCCAAGCAGGGCAAAACACAAATGCCAGTATAAGCTGGACACTTTTATAACATAATACTGGATAATTTGCAAACACAAGTCATAGAGGGTAGAGAATGAAGTAGAAAGTAACTTCTGAAGTCGGCACCTTCTCCCAGTCTGCCTTGAGTTGCCCTGTTCCTTCGTGCAGAATTGCACCCAATACCAGCACAGGGCCCAGAAAGTGAGGGATGTTCTGCCCGAGTTTTTGTGCAGACTGAGTCACTGAGGTCTTCAAACATGAAGGGACAGCAACTATCCTAATTCAGTGTAATAAATAAGTGTAGCAATAGTAGTATTACATGTTCACACCACATCCTCCTCCAGAACTGACAAGATTCTCACCACAAGAATCATCTTTGCTGTGTTTCCTGCACCTCTTTTATCACTGACCAGGATATGTCATGTTCTGGAGCTCTCCTGTATCTTTTTCCCACACTGTGCTCTCACTTCATTCAAAATAAGAAAAATATGGTGTATTTATAGAGTTAACATATAAACTCAATAAAGCCACATCAGAAACCTACATTCATTGCAAAACACGACATTTAAAAAACCACAATGACCCCACACCACAGGCTCTGCTGAAAGACAAGAAACCTTTCAGGAGACTGCCTCCTCCAAGAGAGAATCCACCTCCATAGAAAGTTGCATGCCCGGCTGTTTGAAAGCCTACACAGTGAGTTTGGTGAATCAAATCCAATTCTTTGTGGACAGACATAATGGCGAGGTTTGTTTCACTGACATTTGGGGTGAATGATGGGCCATGGAGGGACAGAAGTTGAATTTCAAGCTTCCATCTCAGCCGTTTTATCATCAGCTTGTCTCACCCTGGGACACAACACAATTCCTGGCCGCTGATCTACATATACAGAGGTGACAGTGTCCAGTACTGCTGTCTGGGTAATTTTTGGTAGCGTCCAGATCTTTCTTACCGGACAGGAAAAAGATTTTTTTTTTACTGGAAGGCATTGTCACCTTCATGTGCTCTTGTGTCTTTGGGAGGACCCACATGCCTTGCACACCAGAAGTGTTAATCAAAAACGTGTTTTTCCCACTCAGAACATGTTTGTGGAGTCAAGTGTGGGCTGAGGGGGCTCAGACAATGAGAGAGAGGATAACCTGGGCAATGTTCTCTCGCATCACTGATACTTCAGCTACAGTGGCTGTGTTCAGACTCCTGCCTGCAGCACCTTCCTTACCACTGCTGAAGCCAGAAGGAAAGCACACAGCAATTTTTACATGAAAGCTCACTTGGAAACAGCTCTCTCCCCTACCCTTCCCCGACCGCACTAAATTCTGCTTTTTTGGCTTATCTCTCACTGCACAGACTGGTTCCCAGGAGCCATCCATAGCAGCTGGTGCCTCTCTCGTTCACTCTTTCCACATCTCCTTTCTCTGCATCTCAGCCCCTCTCCTGTACATGCCTCTCTGCAAATTGCTGGAAGCCGTAGGGTAAGACAAGTTTTGCTATTGATAATTTTCATTTGAATCCTTTGGGCTGATTTTTCTGTTTCACACTCCACTAGCTTCAGGATACATCAAAATCTGGAAGACAGCTGTGTGCATCGTGCCAAGTCATGGCTGTGCTGGAGACGCTGTGCACCAGTTAATCAGATGCACAACTACAGAGCAGTCGCGGCTGCCCTGCTTCCACAGGGCAAGAGACTTCCAAGGAAGTCACAGGCATTCTTACACTTCTACTCAATGGCCTGGGGGCCTGCCAGCATGCAGACTGAAGTGGCATAGCCAAGAGTTTGCCCCAGGCATTTCTGCTGCTGTACGTCTACAGTAATTCCAAAGAGGCCAGCATATCCCAGCTTTATGCTTGGTAGACCTTACAGCAGGATCTGGCCTTACTTTCAAGGTCTATACATATAAATATTTTTAGATGACCTGAAAGTAAGGCAGAGATATTGCTGCATTCTTCTGATGTACTCCTGCAAATCCATAACCAGGATTATCCCATCCAATTGACTTACTGGCTGTATTACAAAGCATAAAGCAAGAATTTCCGCTAGAAGCATTTATCCCTAACTCAGTTTACATAACATGGAATACAGGAAGTCCCTATATACAGTAAGGGGAGACAGAAGCTGAGCAAACAGAATTTCTCCCCATTAGAGACAATTACACAGCTCTTGTCCTGCATTTGTAGGAAACAAGGGAGTACCTTGGGAAAAGGTTCAAACACACACAGGCATTACCCTTTCTGTCAGTTTTCCAAGGTCTGCCTTCTTTCTATTTAGAAATCCAAGCTCTCCCTCTCAGTCAATGCTAGAGCCTGGACAGGTAAGTGCCTTTAGGACCTGAGAGGTGTTGGTTAATGCCTTCAGAAGGACCAGCACTGGAATCTTGCACAAGGGCACCAGGCCCATTTGAAGAGACTCAGTTCTACAGACCACTAGGAATAGATGGGGTTTAGTAGAAACTTTTATTTGAACTTGTTCAAGGTTTATATTCATGCTTTATTCATGTTTCCTTCTGTGGTTTCATGAGGTTACCTTTCATTTTTGAAAAAAGGTCTCAAAATCATCACCCCCAGTCACAGCACTTCAAGTGCTGAGACTTCCTGAGAGCAGTACAACAAATTGGACATACGATAATTTCATCAGCAAGCATCACTTGAAGCCTGTCTGAAACATGTTAGCTTCCTCCAGACCTTGTAGACACCACAAATAGTTTTCAGCTCTTGCCTAAAAGGTGTGGTGAAGTAAAAGCACAGCTCAGTCCTTCAGCCATCCCAAGTGAGGAGTCTGGGTGCAGCCCTCCTTTGGGGCTATGAGCAACCAAGGTTAAACTCTTTGTTTTTAAGTGCCATGGAGGGCTGTGACTCTGGGAATCCCACAGCGGGAGCAGATTGGAGCCACGTGCTTCTCTCCTTAATTGTGATCACTGACTGACAGATAATCCCTTCATGGGCTGGTGCTCTACAATTGCTGTGCAGCAACCAATCAAATCTGAGAGCCAGAACCAGGCCCAGGGGAATAATTCCCCTCCTACTTCCCTAAAACATGGTGAAATCTACTGTTTCCATAGAAACAAATCAGTTTGGTGTCCACACAGCTCCTGCATCCCTCACTGGTGGGCATCAGCCTCAAGCTGCTGAGGTTTCAAGCAAGTGTCTACAGCTATAGGTCAAGAGTTTGGAGGAGAAACAAGAGGCACTCTCAGCATACAAACCCAGCCATCTCATACAAAATGTCATTTGCTTCACTTCATCTCTGCTGTAAGAGAATTAATCAGGAATATTCTTCCCCTCCTCCATTTTGAGGGTTGGGTTATCTGCCAGCTCCCTCCCTGCTATCTTCCTGCAGATGGGTTAGTCCAGAATACGTGAGGACGTAGAACACAGATGGGAAATCAAAACAGAACACCCCAGCACCTCACGTGCACTTGTGAGCCAATTTACTCTGTGTTTCTGCAGATAAAAAACTGTAAAGGCATTTTCTTGTTTGGTGCTCTGCATTTTACTGTGGAGAATTATTTAGAGAGTGGTACAGCCTACAGTGCACTGCCTGATCTCAAAAAGTCACTGCCCGTTATAGCAAATGCCGCATTGACTCCAGGCTGCAGAGCTGGGGAAGCAGAGGCTGGAGAGAGTGAAAAATTGCAGCACTGCTGCTGTGCAGCTTCCTCTAGAATTTTCTGAGTAATAGAAAATGAAGTCCTGGATTTTGTTTGCTGCCTTGGGATATTCACGGAAAAAATAATACAGCACTGATTCTGCATGACAATATCAGGAACTGAAGAGAATAAGCAGCCTGGTGTATCCTGAATGGATGTGGCAGTAAGGATTACACATTTGTGGAAAATGCAGTTTTGATTTCAAGAATTACAATCCCAGGAGAAAGGAAACAAGGCTGGTTTTACTCATGTGAAAAAAAGAAAAACAAACTAACACCAGAAATACTGCACTGCATGATGTATTCTCCACCCCAGAAACTGTAAACCAGACCTTTATGTCTGTCTTGCTTAATTTTCACCATCACAGCACAAAAGCAAGTTTTCCTTTTGCTACTTCAAAAGCATATATACCCTGGCAAAAATCTCCCTGCAACTGCAGAATCTCCCTGTAATTTCCAGACAATCTCCAAGAGGACACTACCAGGCAACAGGAACACCCCAGAGCATCAAATTAGTTCAGTCCCTATGACAGTAGTGAAGAAAAATTTTTTTTTTAAGGCCAGAAAGGTAAACTCATGACCTAGCATCTTTGTCTCTTTTTCAAGCTGCACTAATCTCTCATAACACTGCACCAACACTGCTCTGCTTTGGCACAAACAAATCTACCAACAACCCCTGGCTCTGCTGTAACAGAAGGTTGCAGCCTTGAAAAACATGACCTGTTCAGCACCTGCAACTTGAGCTGTGAGAAAACAAAAGGACAAGCTGTACACTAAAACTCTGGGACAGGAATGGCTGATGGGAAAACACAGCCACAATAACACCCTAGGATTAATGGATGCTAAGACTGACGAGCAGCAGGCTGACCTTGCCATTTCCCACCACCAGTGTCTTAATCTCTGGAGCCAGGCTGCAGCTGAGTGCAGACTAAGGGCTGCCCAGTAGTAGAGGCTCTCCTGTATTCAGAGACATCATTATACTGTGCAGCAGTAACGAATATTTCCACTATTCCTTGCATGAAGGTTCTGGATAAAAAACGGGGTTATCCCCCTTTTTGTCCTTCTCTCCTTCAGAAAAGGAAACCAGGTACAATGGCAAATTCAAAGATATCAAATACTTGTGCTAAGCATAATCTTAGATTTCTTGTCAAAACTCCACCTCTGGAGTCCTGGTATTTGCTGCATGACCCAAGAGAAGAACAAATGTAGCTGGCGGCACATTTCATCACTGCAGCATGACACTTCCTCCACTCCCAGACAGCACTGTGTGCTAGAAAAGGAGACAGGCTGCCCAGAGCTCGAATTCCTTAAAGGGTACAGACAACTGAAAGAGTTCATTGGGAAAGGCAAAGTCTCTTTGATGAGCCCACAGATACAACCCCAAACGGAAGCTGCATGAGGATGGATGGTACCTCAACAAGCCATGATGTGCTGTTAGTTGCCACACATTGGTGGTGGGTTTATAAAGCTGAATGCAGGTGCCCCAATAGCTTATCTCAGGTCCGTGGTAAGAGGCAGAGTGTGTTGTGGATGGGGAGGTAGCCTGCTTCCCTTCCAACAGGCCAGACAGGAAGGACAGAATTCCATGGGGTAACAGAGCTATGCTGCACACAGGCATCCTGACCAAACTGCCCACAGTGCACAGCTGTCCTGCAGAGGGAATTTAAGACGCCAATTTACATCTCTGCTCTGCCTGGAGAAGTATGCAGGAACAGTGCCAGGCTCCTTCCTATGCACTGCACCTCTGCAGCTCCAGATATAATTAGGATCAACCCAGGCTGGAAACATGGTGCAGAGGCACTGCCTCTTAAGCCCTTGAAGAAGACCCAGCAGACTGATTGCAAACACCTCTAGTGCAAAGCAAAGTCAGAAGCATTAAACTTTCCTTTAAAAACCACACAAGACATCTCCATTTCAGGCTATACCAGAACAAAAATTTGATCAATAGTCCCAGAAGAAATGAGCTCCTGACTTCCTGTCTGGTTCCAATGTACCAGTAGAACAGCACTTCTCATGTCACAAGGAACATCTTGCTCTAGTCAGATTTGGGCAGTGACCATGGGAGGTGACAAAAAGGTTGAGCTTAAATTAAAAAATTAAAAAAAAAA
>WEKY01041227.1:75207-85715 GCA_013390045.1 Picathartes gymnocephalus
AAAAAAAAAAAAAAGAGAAAGAGGAAGATCAAAACAGGTGTTGCCTTATCAAGTGGGCATAGTTACTTGGACAGACCACAGTCTTACAGCCTTCCAGTTCTTTCCTTATTTTCCACAAGTAAAGGGTTTAACTAAATTTCTCTCCCTTGTATCTCCTCTCCACTTGTTTAAACCAATACAGTGATTTCTAAGACATCTGCTTTTGCCCCTCCAGGTATATGAAGTGAGTTCAACTTTGTATGAGCAGAAGTTGCCAAAATATCAAGTGCCAATGCAATAACTCACTTATTCTTTTCCAGTAAACATTCTTTAAATATAATTCCTTCAAAAGCCTATACAAATTCATTCAGGAAATGGATCTCTTTCTCCAAAATGAGTTTGGGGTGCCTGGTAGTTTGCAGGCCTGAGATAACAAACACGTATTGTATGAATAGGCATAAGCAGAGCAATTCTTAGGAACAGGAACAAATCAAAGTAGCACAGCCCAGAGGGAAAAAGTTTATTGCTGGGATCTCTGCTGAGAGCTGCGTGATGTAGAAGAGGTGACCTGAGTTTCAGTGCTGGAGCTGCAGCATCAGCTCTGCAGTGTAACACGTCATGCACCAATCCCTGCGGGTATTCTGCATTTTGGAACGTACCAACCTCCTCCTTACCCGTAGCTTTAACCCCACTGTGATGGATCTCCTCTCAAGGCCACCACCACGCTCAGGCAATTCCCAGCTATTCATAGAGGAGCTTCTATTAAAAGTAAAAGCACAATCAGCTTAAGAAATAGCCAGAGATTACACAAGAGATCACAGCAGTCAGAATGAGAGAAAACCTAACATGTATTAGAATGAAGGGGTCCCATCAGAACCCAGAGCAATGTAAGCTCAGAGTAAATCATAAACAAGTCAGCAAGGCTAAATATCAGCATAAAACCTGTGAGGGTTACAGCTTTGTTGTTTACTGGTTTAATTTTGAACTAACTGATATATTCCCCTGCCAACAGGGAATTGCTCCTGTGCTGGAAGGCAGGTGGCAAACGGACAGTCATTATAAGCCCCATTTTTAGAGGTTTGTAGCTACTTGGATGAGGAAGAGCTCTTGGGGCTGAAAACAGTCTGTTAATCTGTCAGAGCCCTGAGCCAGATCCTACGTAGCTTACTCTGTCTTTACACATGTAAGAGAGGCAAGAAGACAAAGAGGAGGAACTGAACAAAGACTTCAAGATTTTTGCTTTTAGGTACCTCTTTCCTCGTTTTAAGAAATTCAGCACCACCTCCCCCATCCCTGGATCTCCAGTCTCAAGTTAAAAAAAAAAAAAAAATGGGAAAACTGTAGTTTCTCCTAGTGCTCTCCAGGGTAAGCTAGCTGTGCTGTGAAAACATTTGCAGATGCTGAGAACCGACTGCTCAGCACCTCTGTAGACTTCTGCCTATTGATATGAGAAAGGGTCTGGATGCAGCTGAAAAACTACTCTGAAATACAGCTGCAATTTATGATCGGCTTTTATACAGCATTACAGTAACACTGCCTGGCTTTGCAGCCAAAATCCACAGCAGTATCAGTTTAACACTGGCTGTGTCCTCTCTTAGGCATCACATATACTACACTGGCCACTCTTGCAGCAAGAGTGTTTCCCAGCCCCAAAATGACAGTCAGACAGGAGCCTGGCACTTTCCATGTCTGTTATGGTTGTATTAACTCTTCACCCTTCCACGTGGCTGCAACCATGCAGCCTAAAGCCATAAGAAACAGGAAAGGGAGGGTTAAAGGAGACTGTTGAGGCAATACATTATTAAAATAGTATTTTCAGCCCCAGAGACTTCAGTTCAATTCTCATTTCCGTCACAAGTGAGGTACTGGGTTTATTCCAAACCTCATTTATTGTTCATTGCGACAGCAACACAAGTATTTTAGCAGACCTTGTAGTTTTGAGACTAAACCCATATTTTTAGGAAGGGAAGAGATGACAATGCAAGTCTTAGAAGTTTCGGGATTCTTTATACTTATGGTCTCCAGAAGTATTTAAGGAAGCAGCATCTTTTAGAGAAAAAAAAAATACCCTCAAATCTCCATGTTAGAAATTGCTGTTTTCAATACAAAAGCTACACTGCTCTTCTCTTTGCTCAATTGCTGTGGCCAGGGCTCTAAGAAAAGCCACACAAGTCACAAGACTCGCAGAAAAATGGCAGAAGCTGGCAAGTTTGCTTCCAGTCAGCAAGACACAGCTTGAGGAGCTTGCATAACGTCTGCTTCCAAGAAGCTTCCAAAAGCATGTTATGCTGAATTGCAAAAAGCTACTAACCAGGGACCATCTCACTTCCATTTGGTCATGGCTGGGTCTGCCAAAACTTGCCATGTCAGATGTTCTGGAGAAAACAGAGACACTGTTGGATTTCAGACTCAAGGCTCATTCTTCCTGTACTGTGTCTTGAAGGAAAGTAAAGCAGTTATCTACTACAGTGAGCACCAGGGTCAGAGCTGTGACAAATATGAAGGTCACAAAGGAAGCAAACACCAGCAACTTAATTGTCCTGTCTGCCCATCTACATAAGACATCTTAAGAAAACTATGGAGCCACTTTATATTCAACTGTTATTAAAATATTCACTAATAGGACTTTGAAAACAAAGCTGGACCTAGGTACAAAGTACCTGGAATAATTGTTTAAATATCTGACATTAAATTGTGCCCTCAGTTGCCTGTTACAGTGTTTTGGTGCACTCTCACCTGCTCGTCAGTTAACACTGAAATATTCTCAGCCCTCTCTTCATAGCTAACCCGGTATCCATAGTAGTTAGTTCTGAGCAACACATCAGTTTGCATTACTAAACTCCATCAAGTCACCCCAAAATAGGCATGATGTATGCTTTAGACGGATCACAGATAAATGTAAATTAAGAGAAATAACTTTTTGCAGTTTTTCAGAACCAGTCCTGCTTGCAGGCTGACCAGCTCCAAACCTGACTAGAATATGCAAGTGCTGAAAGTCCCTAGGTACAAAACCCTGCAGTCACTCTTCTGTAGGGCTGTGCTACCCATCCCTGAAAGACTGTGCTCAACAATTCAAGTGCTACCAGGCCATCTAAAGCAGCCTCTCATCTCCCAAGCCAAAGGTGGCCGCACTAGACCCAATCTCTGCAGAGTAGACCTAAGTAACCTGCAACATACTGAGCAAACCACCCTGCATGAAAAACTAAAATTCTTGGCACAACACTGCTAGAGCGAAGGCAGGCCTTTGCAAGGGCTCAGACAGACACTGCAGTGCCATCTTTACAAGAGTTTTCATTTATTGTTAAGAAAAACAGTTTATCATTTTATGCTTAACCTTTTCCAGGGTTATTTCAAGTGTCCATTAATGATATACACCTACATGTCACGGGAGACACCAAGAGCCTCCCCTTTAGGGATGCAGAAAAAGGTATAAAAATTAATTGCTAAGAATTTAGCTACAGAGGTAAGAGCAGAATTCTACCTCAAGGCTGAACATGTCCATTTGCCTGTAATGAGAGACAATACTGCTTAACCACAAGATTCCACTCTTTATCAGAATGCACAAAACCAGGTCAGAGGCCAGGAAGAAAAAACTTCAAGTAGAATGAGAAACTGTCCCACTGGTAAGCTATTTTTCCCACCGTGCATGACTAGACTTCTGGGTTTGGGGTTTTTTTTGTTTTGGACCAGATTTAGTTTCATCTCTTCTCCCAACCAGCAGTACTCTGATTCATACGCTTACAGATCTGTGAATCCAAGAAGTAAAAAAGTATTACACCCAAAGCTTTTGGGGTGGGTTTTTTCATGGCATATCAAGGAAGTAGATTTACGCTGCATATTATGAGTAAATCTCCTTTCACAGACACCACCTCAAAATCAATTTTACATTGAGCACATAGGCTGAACAGCATATGCTTCTAGATGACTGCCTACCACTCCTTCACTAACTCTTCTGGTTTTGCTAGTCATGCACTGCCTGAAACAAAAAACTAAGTACTGGCTCACATGGGTGGAGCACACGTGGGTTTGTGCTTGTCCAATAAATTCACTGCTCCAGGCATCATAATTGGTTTCACCCCAGCAGCTAAAACACAACAATAACTGTTTTCTTGATTAATTTATGCTAAGTTGCAAGCTGCTTCCATTTCTCCTCAAAAAGATTCATTTTAAAAAATCTTATTCAGAATTTTTACTCACACTTCTACAGACACAAACCTGAAGTATAAAGTAGGGACATTCTGGAATTCGCCACATCAGGAAGGGGATTAACTTCCTGTCTTAGAATAACATTTTCAGAAGCTGCCTCAGATAGGAGGTATTGCAGACAGACTCCCACTCCTTCTGTTTAAGTCTAGCAGGGTTCTGCCTGCTTGGAGCATCTGGAAAAGTCAGGGTCAAGGACTTGGCTTGGTATTCCCAGATGGGTATTGAATGGCTTCTGAAAACAATCAGTACCCTTTAAAAACACTAGGTCATCTTTGCTTTGCCTGGTTTTATTTAGGTTTTTTGACTGTGTGATAAGCACACCAGGTTTTAAAAAACAGGAGCAGCAGGCAGTTTAGCTTTTGGGAACTTCTGACTCCTTTCCCCACTGGTTCTGTTCCCTCTTTCCAGCCTTGTATCACTGCATCCTGTTTACTGAGAAAACACACAAAAATTCCCACATTTACTTATCTCAAAGTACAGTAAGGACTAATCAAAAAAACTCAAGATGTTCTAAGACTCTCAACAGGAGGGTTATTGTGCTAACAAGGAAGAGTCCACACAAGGAAATGCAGCATCCCTGATCTGTCAGCTATCAGGTGATGAATTCCAGCAATGACAAGGCAACCTGTCATTTTCACATACCAGTAGGTCCAAACACCAACTTGCACAACACTGAGCACCAGATTCCTCACTGGAGTACAGCTGGTTTCCCTTCCCTGGGTAAATCCTGATATGATCTGAGACATGCCATAAAGATCGCTTCTTCTAGAGAATATAAGGCTAGTGGGCAGTTACCAGAAGCACGAGGTCATCACCAAAGAGTTCAGCTGAAAGATGCAGCAAGCAAGATCTGCAGAGAACACGTAACTGCTGCAGGAAGTAGCAAAAATTAAATTAGACTTGTACTTATTTGAGCCAACCCCTATAGGATTAAAACAAGTTGACAAGAAACACAGGCAGACACTGCTGCTGCATCTACAAACACTGAGATTCCCTCACAGCCATCTATGTTATGTTATGTTATGTTTTAACTTAATTATGTATCTCCTTCTAGCATTCCTCCTCCCACAAGTGTTTGCTCAGAACTCTACAGATTTCTCCTAAGTGAAATTACTTTATCTTGGGGTCTGCTGTAACACATTACCCATTTCCCCCAATGATCCATGTTTTCTTCCTTTCCCAATTAATCCAATATGAAAATAGGTATTTTCTTCACTGGAGACCAAAGACTGGCTGCCATTTGAAGGATTTATCTGACCATAATTTATTTCTCTAAGCGGCAGAATCCTACTCCTGGTGCTTGCACTATCCACTGCAACCCTAAATAAGTCATTTCACAAGCAATACCTGTGTTTTTAAGCTGCAAATACACAACAGGATTTGATCAGCTCACAGCTGTGTTTATCATACAACAATTAAAGGTCCATGATTTGCAATTAATCATCTCTCTGTCAGCACACATCTCAAATCAGAACACTCAAAAATTTAGAAGAATCACACTTAAGAACCTCTTTTGTGGCCAAAGCACATGTCGTGAATGTATCTTCTTGTTTAAATTTAAATCTGCTCCTGAAGTACTGCAATGATGCTCAGCATTGCCCAGTACAATAGACATATCCCATCTACATAACGTAGCTATGACTTTTACAAGATTTGAACACTCAGTCCTCAACACTCAAGCTCATAAAGCACATACTGCAGCAGAAGCCTGAGCAACTTAAAAGTATAAAGATCATCAACAAAACAATTTTCCTGCAGGAACAGGCCAAGTATCTGGATCTCTTTATGCATCCCTTTAGGAGTCTTCACTTACACATAGTTGCTAAATGCTGCTGTTAGCCTCTGAAGGTGTTTTGCTGGGGAAGCTTTCCATAACAAAGCAAAGTATGTGTTATCAAGGAAGGCATTCCTTCATCGTATCTTGGGGCGTGTATTTATTTCTAAATGGCTGTGGAAGGTATTAAGTTGCTCCTCAAAGTTACACCTGAAGCCAAACTAAAGCCTGCGGCTTCAAGATCTAGCTTTGCATCACCAGCATGGGACATAGGCAAAGAGACTCTGCCAGGCCCATGCCTGATTTTGTCACAGCAATTACTGCAGTTATGTCTAATGAGTATTTAGCATTTCCACTGCCACAGGCATTGCAGTGCTGCATTTTCCCTGCTCTTTTACCCATGTGGAAATTTCCTTGTATTAGGAGACGCAAGGTTAGCCCAACATGGTTGAGTTTAGGCCCACACCTGTCTCCTGATTCCTTCCAGGCAACACACAAACATCAGGAAATTCAGCATATACCATCAGAGCCTAGTGACAGACTGCTAAGTACCCCTATTTTGGGTGCACAGCTTTCAAGAGAGGATGCTTGTGGGGTACCAGATTCCAGCTCAGGTCTTGGGTCAAGCAAACACTAATTCACTTCCCACAACTTTGGCACTGCTTAGGTCCTTTGATCACAAACAAGATGGTTTCATCTCCATTTAAGTCCTTCCACCCACTGTTCCCAGCCTTTACTCACTGCCTCCTCAGCAGCCCCCTGAAACCATCTGTTCTGGAGCAGTCAGAGGTGCCTTGTTTTCCCCATGAAGAGCAATGCAGCTGTCCCAGCAGGGCTGAGCAGCAACCTGCCTTGGATCAGACACCAGCACCACCACAAGGTACTGACATTCCAGGAGCCAGCTGAACACAGCCCAGTGCTTTCAGTTTTCCTGTTTGTAAAACACAGATAACAGTAATACTCCCACAAATCCAAAGATTTGTGTAACAGTGCTCTGAGATCATAGGATTTAAAGAAAACATTTATTTTCACGTGGCAAAGTAAGAGTGGCACGAACATGGATGATTATACAAACAGCCTTGTGGGCTCTCGTGCAACCTCCTCAGTCATTTGGGCTCTCAAGTCAAATTAGCACATACTACATGCTTTGTTCTTTTTATCAGACCAATTTTGCTGGTACAGGTGTCTGTTTCAAGACTCATTTATTTAGAAAAGGAGGCAGCAGGGAAGTAACAACACCTTAAGAACGGACTAAATGATCCCTGAGGTCCCTTCCAGCCTTAGTTATCCTACAAGCCTTTAACCACATCAACAGGAAATGCCTGGAGCTCACCCAATTAACCTTCCTTCCAGTTCTGGGGCCCAGGATAAACCAGTCTGTGGACAGATGTGTCACCTGTCTGCCTTCTACATGGCTCTCGTCTCTTCAGCAATTTTATCACCACCAGCCAGTATCCGAGTCACCATGCTGAGACTCCAGCAGCAAAAGCACACATAGCAGTCACACTGACATCTGGTATTATAAATACAAGCTCTGCACTGTTGGATAATCTGTTAACAGCACAGTAAGTGTCACTGAAAAAGCAATTAGCAGCAACTAGTAAGCCATCACATTCAGGAGGAAAAAAGATATTTGTTTGGTAAGACATGTAACTAAACACTGATTGCAGGCAGTATCATTCCTCCCTGCTTGGAGGTTTCCAACACGTGTGGGACTCGGAGCTACTGCAAGGTGCCTGCAGCAGCCCTGGACTGAAGCCTTGCATAGCCACAACACAGGTCTGGCAGGGGGCAAGTGTGCTATCCTGTTAGGAAAACAGGACTTGATCCCAATTTGAAAGGAGCCCCGCAGGTCTCGAGCAGGGAAACCAGCCCTGGCCTCCAACCCCTCTGCTGAAGTGTCTGCATCACGCACATCAGCCAGTACCAACCACATCAGCATTTGTTCTTGCACAGATTTCCATCCACTCAGAGAGAAACTCATCAGCACTCACATTCACTGTGAAGCGAGCAGCTGCTGAGCAATAGCTGCACCACCATTCTGGTATCAAGCTGGAGCAGTGACATATGTCATGTCCATACTACAGCAATAATTGTATTTGTACACAGTAGGTCTACACACAATTTCTTCTTATGACTGTTTAGACAAGAAGACAGCCCCTATCATAATTACACTGAGGAGCCATGCTTATTCTGGGTACTATTTCCATGGCTCCTTATCATGGTTTCTAGTACCCACACAGAAAGAAAAGAGACTATACCTTAACAGCAGGGCCCCAATACTATTTTAACAGGATTTGCAGCATATACACATACATTCTGTGGTAAGAGGTCTCAAGTTACCAGTCTAAACTAGCCAGCGCTCAGGGGTATCAAATGGAGAAAGACCTCTTCACACTGACATTTTCCATTTCCCCTCCAATTATTTCCTCTAAATGCTTTTCTACAGACAGCTCTCAGCTCCTGCTCTGGGGACCCTTAATTATTTCATTTTCTAAAAGCCACAGCACTATAACTTGCTGCTAGAGAGACAGCTGATGGGACATGGTGAGATCATAAGTTCTCCTGGGACAGGAGTCATTAGAAAGAGACAGAAGATGACTGAATTCATATATTTTCCACCAAGCAGATAAAATACCCAGTTCTAAATTGGTACCCATGGAGATGCACCAAGGATTAGTAAATCCCCTTGTGTGGTTGGTCAAAAGGAGAGGAGCAGTGTACCCCAATACACTGACTGTCCTTTCTTCAACAAATCCTCCTCTGGCCCAGCAGCCCTACATTATCTACAACACCACTGCAGCACTGCCTGCACAGATCCTTTTAAAAAGGATTTATGAGGTTGGACTGCCAGTACATAGAAAGCATGAAAACAGCAGAGTCAACAGGTGAACCTGTTTCGCTCATAGATTTCAGAAGATCCATTTTCCTCTTCTTAGAAAGCTACAGGCCAACAAGTTTTTCACTTGGGTGGCAGGATTATTTTTTTTTTTTTTTCCCCTGTGACTATGGACAAACAAGTGGATCCTGGACTATAACCTGAGGTTTAGTAAAATGTGTTTCTGCAATGTCCTGCCCTGGCATAATCCCAGCATATCTGGGGGATACACTGCATGGACCTTTGGAAGTTAGCTAGAAAAGATCCCAAACTCTTTAAATTTTATATTCTTATTTTTTCAAAAATTTTTATTTTGACCATGCTTTAGTTGTACCAGATACAATCTCTGTGCCTTCCTCCTAGTACTCCCAGCACACCATGCACTCACTGCTCAAAGATATCCTTGCACAGGTCCAGAATTTGAGGCTACTTGCAGCTAAACAAGCAGTTAATCCACACCACAGACCCTTCTGACAGTGGAAAAGCTTTATAAGCCATCCAACAGCAAACAGCTTAAAAGAAAAAGTGGGGGTGGGGAACGAGATCCAATAGATGTTGTCACAAATGCAGTTTGCTGAAAGAGAAAAACCCACGCAAGCACCTGACCAGGTATCAGCAGTCACTGCTTTTAAGGCAAGGCACCAGAAACCTGCGTGCTCCTCACAGCATGAAAAACCCACCTTGATAACTAAAACCCGTACATAACTTAATACAATTAAATAACAAGGCCAGGAACAAGGTGAGGAACACATCCCCCCTCTCCAGGTGTCGTGTGTCTGCAGATACCCAAGCAGCGCGGTCTGCAATTTACTCAAGTTGCAGATGATGAATGTGAAGGTCACATGAAGGGAAGGCATCAGTATATTGCCTATCACAAAATGGTAGCACCAAGGGATTTGAGCATATAGGAGAGCTATAACCCCGTCCTTCTTATAGCCTCCCCGCAGCTCCCGACATGGCATCCGCTATGGAGGACAGCGAGCTGGGGGAGGGGGACGGAGCAGATTAAACTTAAACACCCTCCGCATCAACCCCCCCGTAGCGACAACATCCATCTCTGAGCCCCGCACCGAGCAGGGGATGGATGGAACCGGCCCCCAAAGCCACTTCGGCCCCCTCCGTTATGTAACAGCCAGGGCAAGGGGAGCTTCCCACCGGCCGCCAAGGTGCGGCAGAGGCGGGGACCCCGCTGCGGAATGGCCCCAGGCGGCGAGCCCTCCCGTCCTCACTCTCTCCCTCCCGCGCCTCCCCGTACCCCTGCACCGCAGCGCCCGGGCGTCCTGCAGCGCTGCCCGCGCACCACACACGCGCCGAGCCGAGTAGCTGCGAGCGCAGCGCTGTCCTCGTCCCCGCACGGCGTTCAGAGTGCCCGCACCGCGCTGTCCGTGCGGCGGCTCTGCCCGCGCTGTCCCTGCGCCCGTTCCCGCACCGCGCTGCCCGTGCGGCGGCTCTGCCCGCGCTGCTCCCGCACAACGCTGCCCGCGGACCCCGTGGGCTGCCCCCGCACCGCGCTGGCCATGCGGCAGCTCTGCCCGCGCCCCCGGGGGCGTCCCCCGCTCACCTCCCGACGAAATTCTCCAACACGGAGCTCTTGCCGGCGCTCTGCCCCCCCACCACGGCGATCTGCGGCAGGTCGAGGTTGGCGTTCTGCCCGATGGCGGCGAAGGCGTC
>WEKY01041227.1:86169-97178 GCA_013390045.1 Picathartes gymnocephalus
GAAGTTCCATTTTCCGCTTCTTAGAAAGCTACAGGCCAAAAAGTTTTTCACTTGGGTGGCAGGATTATTTTTTTTTTTTTTTTCCCCTGTGACTATGGACAAACAAGTGGATCCTGGACTATAACCTGAGGTTTAGTAAAATGTGTTTCTGCAATGTCCTGCCCTGGCATAATCCCAGCATATCTGGGGGATACACTGCATGGACCTTTGGAAGTTAGCTAGAAAAGATCCCAAACTCTTTAAATTTTATATTCTTATTTTTTCAAAAATTTTTATTTTGACCATGCTTTAGTTGTACCAGATACAATCTCTGTGCCTTCCTCCTAGTACTCCCAGCACACCATGCACTCACTGCTCAAAGATATCCTTGCACAGGTCCAGAATTTGAGGCTACTTGCAGCTAAACAAGCAGTTAATCCACACCACAGACCCTTCTGACAGTGGAAAAGCTTTATAAGCCATCCAACAGCAAACAGCTTAAAAGAAAAAGTGGGGGTGGGGAACGAGATCCAATAGATGTTGTCACAAATGCAGTTTGCTGAAAGAGAAAAACCCACGCAAGCACCTGACCAGGTATCAGCAGTCACTGCTTTTAAGGCAAGGCACCAGAAACCTGCGTGCTCCTCACAGCATGAAAAACCCACCTTGATAACTAAAACCCGTACATAACTTAATACAATTAAATAACAAGGCCAGGAACAAGGTGAGGAACACATCCCCCCTCTCCAGGTGTCGTGTGTCTGCAGATACCCAAGCAGCGCGGTCTGCAATTTACTCAAGTTGCAGATGATGAATGTGAAGGTCACATGAAGGGAAGGCATCAGTATATTGCCTATCACAAAATGGTAGCACCAAGGGATTTGAGCATATAGGAGAGCTATAACCCCGTCCTTCTTATAGCCTCCCCGCAGCTCCCGACATGGCATCCGCTATGGAGGACAGCGAGCTGGGGGAGGGGGACGGAGCAGATTAAACTTAAACACCCTCCGCATCAACCCCCCCGTAGCGACAACATCCATCTCTGAGCCCCGCACCGAGCAGGGGATGGATGGAACCGGCCCCCAAAGCCACTTCGGCCCCCTCCGTTATGTAACAGCCAGGGCAAGGGGAGCTTCCCACCGGCCGCCAAGGTGCGGCAGAGGCGGGGACCCCGCTGCGGAATGGCCCCAGGCGGCGAGCCCTCCCGTCCTCACTCTCTCCCTCCCGCGCCTCCCCGTACCCCTGCACCGCAGCGCCCGGGCGTCCTGCAGCGCTGCCCGCGCACCACACACGCGCCGAGCCGAGTAGCTGCGAGCGCAGCGCTGTCCTCGTCCCCGCACGGCGTTCAGAGTGCCCGCACCGCGCTGTCCGTGCGGCGGCTCTGCCCGCGCTGTCCCTGCGCCCGTTCCCGCACCGCGCTGCCCGTGCGGCGGCTCTGCCCGCGCTGCTCCCGCACAACGCTGCCCGCGGACCCCGTGGGCTGCCCCCGCACCGCGCTGGCCATGCGGCAGCTCTGCCCGCGCCCCCGGGGGCGTCCCCCGCTCACCTCCCGACGAAATTCTCCAACACGGAGCTCTTGCCGGCGCTCTGCCCCCCCACCACGGCGATCTGCGGCAGGTCGAGGTTGGCGTTCTGCCCGATGGCGGCGAAGGCGTCCTGCAGCCGGTTGACCAGCGGGATGAGATCCTCCATCCCGCGGTTCCCCATGGTTGCGGCGCAGCTCCTCGCACAGGCGAGCTCGCACTAACCCTCTCCGTAGCCCTCCCCGGCTCTGGGGCCGGTGGGCAGCGGCTCCAGCCCGCACCCCTCGCCCCGCTCGACGCCACCCGGGCTCCGCTCGCCTCAGCCCGCCCGCCGCGCCTGTGGAGCCCCCCGTGCTGCCGCCAGGGGGCGTTAAAAGTACTGGTGCCGCGCTGCATCCTGGGAGATGTAGTCCGGCGGCTGCGAGGGGCCGAGATCGGGATGATACCGGTGTCTGTGCCCAGAGACCTGGGAATGGGGCTCGCTCCCCAAAACCAGAGCAGTCTAGGCTGCCCTGGGGACTGCATGGGGTCGTGTCTGTGTGCGGCAGGTTGACACATCTGTGTGGCCCAGCCGGTATGGGTGTGCAGCCCGATAAGCCCGCGTTGCAGTCAGTCGCGGTGTACCCGTCCGTGAGTCCGTACCACCAGCACCGTGCCACGAACCCGGTGGCGTTCACTCCCTCCAGCTGTGCAGCGCTGCCAGCGAACAGGCACGATTTGGTCAAAGGACCCACATGGCTTGATAAGTACACCTGCACAATTTGATCCTCACAGCCACACCGTTCAGTCAATGCACCTTGGTTTGGTCACAGCACTTGGGAATGGGCTGGCACCTCTATGGGAGGGCTTTGTGTGAAGACAGCACTTGTGTAATCACCAGAATACAAGAAACACTTGAAATAATTTAATTGGAGGTTTGCAAAAACGCTACTGCTCTCTGAGCATCTGGTCTAGCAGGAAGTGTCCCTGCCCATGGCAGAGGGTAGAATGAGATGTTTTTTAAGGCCCCTTCCAACCCAACCCATTCTATGATTCTGCTGCTTCATTCAAACACAGATGAATAATGCATCGATTTCTGTTTATAGTTGTAAAACAGTAGATGTGTTGCCAGGCTTGTTTTGGAGAAACACAAACAGGTGCTTCATTTTATGTACCCAGATTTTGTTTTTAAAATTATTTGTCTGCAATAAAGAGGGAACAGCTTGGTTTTAGGTTTTTAAAAGGGATGGGTTTTCAATAAGAATATAACATGAGGCCATATGTGATTTCAAAGTGTAGCAATGAAAACAAGTGTTCAAAAAAGCGTCTGATGGCTAGCAATGACTCAGAAGGATAGAGAATGTTGCATTTCAAACACCTCTCAGTTCGTGCTACCCAAGACTCCTATTTACAGCTCAGAGAGAGATGGGGGTGGAGGGGGAAACGAAATACAAAAAAACTGCAACAGATTTGGAGCTGTTTTGTTTTAAACAGAAGCTTTTTAGTTATAACAATTATAACAAATGTTTCACAGATATCCATCAAATTTAATCCATGCAAAAATACCTACCTGGACATACAGAGAAACTGAGGCAACCAGGGTGAGAGATGAATTTGCCTCATGCTCTAACACATCACCAGTGTGCAGGTAAGAACATTGAAGGAAGGGAAGGGAGCTGCTCCATCTGTACGGGTAACACCATTGTAGGGCATATGTGGGAAGTTTTGGGGGCTGTCAATGCTATTTTTTCCTCTCAGCAAATTACCCAGTAAATCTCAAGAAATAAGCTAAAGAAACTCAATATAGACTGTGGACAAAAGCCTTTCAGCATCCCTGCAGCCATTCTGATAATTTATGTTGAAGGATTTTGGAAAAAAAAAAAACACTGTAGGTAGCTGCTCCTTGTAAGAGGTCACCACAAAAAGAACAGTGAAGAGTATCAAAGGCTCAAATAATGATGTCACCTTCCTCCCTGGATCAGAGCTGAAGCTCAAGCAACTTTAGACCATAAGGATCTTTGAAGCTTTATTTGAGGAAGCATAAGAAGAAAACTGTCCTTCCCCCAGAGCTTGCTGTAACTCAAAGTTCAAATGAAATACAGAGAAAGCTTGCCCAGTCATATCACTCCAACCACCTCACGCAATTTACCAGCCGTACTAAAAACTGTCAGTGGCCATGACCAGTCTCACCTGGGGTTTACCCCCACATCTGTGGTCCTGGGAGCTTTAATTAAGCTCAGTTCAGGGCCATCAGTCTCTGCTGGATTATGGAGACGTGTTTGTCTGTGGTTCAGTTGCAGTCTATGGAGTCTTTGGGTCTAAGTTTCACTCATAGGTTGACTCCTTAGCTTTGTCCCTATGCACTCTGAGTAGGTATTTCTAGTCAGCTTTAGAAATAATCATTCAGGTTATATCATTCTTTTGGGAAAGCTAAAATGAAACTAATCCATCTGCTTTGAGAAATATTTGTGAAAGACTATTGGAAGTACAGTATGTCAACAGCTGATGTTGAAAAGTAGAGTTTATGTTGCCAGTTAAGGAGATTATACAGTACAAAGGCTCATGCATGACCTCTTTCCAGGTGTTCTTTCCTGTGTTACCTCATTTTATTTTTCTGTGAAATTCATACTTAGTTCTTGGGAAATGTGGTCCTTTGGAGGATATATGGGGGGTTTGGGCCTAACTGAAGTCTTAAAGGGCAAAGGAGGAGGGATGGAGGAGAAGCTAATAGGGTGCTATCCACAAGAAAGGAATAAAAGGAATGATGGAAGTGGTAAAAAGTGCAGAAATATTGGCAAACTTTACATGGATCAGTATTAGTGTAAAACAAAGATGCACGGAATCTGCTCCAGCGTCTCTGTCCTCCAGAGATGTTTGTAAGCAAATGAGCTCCAGTGTCAGCCTGTAGTGTCACCCTAAACCACTCATTAACAGTGTGAAGTCTGAACGCTTCTGCAGTCACTGCAACCACTCAGCCCAGAGAGACTGAACTTGAGCATCCGAGACAGCCAGGTTTGGATTTTCTGAAGCTTTACAAACCTACACCTCCCATTGATGAAAAAACGAACTGCAGGCACTCGGAATAGCTCCTAGAGTCTTCCATTTTCTCTCCTGCCACAAACTGAGTTGCAAAGATGTTCTCAGCAAATGTACCTTTTGATTCTGTAATACCTCCTACCTGTGACTTATGCAGCAGCACGTAGCAGACAGAGCAGGAAAAACAAAAGGGATTTTATCAACTGGAATTAATAGGAAAAATCTATTTCTTTCTATCTTGGTAGAAAAACTGAAGATGTGAGCAAAGAAAAACAAGGGGGATGAAAGATTTCCTCCCCTCCCCACCCCAGTTTCTATAAATATTTCTGAATGTACTATAACATGAATCCCTAAAAATGCATGTGGCCAAGCATATGTGTGTTTCTATGTATGGCTATCAACATAACGACAGTTGTGTATGCTGATTTTGTTGCCTCATGCAAATAGGACTCCCAGTTTAGTTAGCATAATTAGAAATGAGACGTTTGAGAGCTGGATTCTGTCCTTCATTCCTTGCCCTTGCAAAAATAACACATCTAGTCCTCAGAGGAAAAACGAGACAAAAATGTGGAATACAATTAGCTCATGAGTCTCCAAGTTACTTGCAAACTGTTTCTTCTGACTCCAAGTAGGGTGCATGTTTAGACTATTTCACTGTGGGTCTTGAGATGGACAATTCTGGCCTTTTGGGTTCCTAAAAATGCTTATAAACACAGGTGAGAATTTAAAGTGAATGTTTAAAAGCAGAGGTTAAAAGTTCCAAAAAGAAACAGGCCTAGGATTGTCATTGTCCGTACTAATATACATGACACAGGAGACCAATAGTTAAAAATATTAATTAAAATTAACCTCTTAAATTTTCATAACTATGTAAAGCTGTATGTAGAGATAGAAAATGCTTAAGTATCTATTTTATAGGTAATTAAGTGCTACTATAGTAGCAATGGTACCATAGTAGCATCATTGATCTGTTGTGGTATCAGTTGCTCAGAGAAAATAAGTTGATTTCTAATGCTTCTATTAATTGCAAAAGCTATTTGGAAGAAAAGCAGCCTTTAATTTTTGAGTTTTCAAATATAAAGCTTTTCTTTGTAGAATAACATAGTGAAATGCTTCTTCATCTTCTGTACTTAAACTGAACTGGTGTGCAAATCCCCAAAAAGAAGTAAAATAAAGTAAATCTAGTGTATAAGACACTCGGACAATATTGTCGTTAGTGTGACTCCCCAGAAGCCAGAGTATACATAAGGAAAGAAATAAGCTGAATGTTATAGTCCATTAAGAATTGGATCTGCCCATGGATGTGAGTTTAAATTAATATTTTAAGAGCAATGAAGCTCTCTGTGCTTTCTGCATCCAGTGAAATGTCACAAAATAGTTCCTGGCATATATTTTACCTTGTGAGACTGAAAATCACTAATAGGAGCTGATTGACCATGTGGTAAAATGGATATAAAAACTGTATCTTTACATCCTGTGGGCCTGTCCTGCCCGTCAAGAAATATCAGGAACGGGTTTCTAGAACTATATTACAAAGAATGAGGGCAAACATCCCTTAATGCACAGATCATTTTGGTTTGAAATGCTGTGTGAATCCAGTCATCCCAGATAAAACAGACATGGAAAACAGTGTAATTCCAGTAACGAATATCAGCTGTTATGAGCATGTCTGGTGAAACTTGGTCTATTCTTTCAATAGATAGGCCCCCAAACCTGGAGAAGAAAGTACTTTAAAGCTCCATATGCTTTTTCTTCAAGAAGTTTGTGAGGCTTAAATACATTATGGTGAGAACTAGTTATATCCTGGTGAAATGGATGAGTAATAACACCATCCTTGCAGATTGCAGAGGAAATTGTGGGCACCGCAGTATGTTGGTGCTGTCATAGGCACTGAGAAAACTTGGGTTTTCAAAAGCGATGTGGCTTCACCGAGGATGGCATACCAAGTCTTTTTCAAAGCCAAAATTAAAACATAAAACTGCACAGGGCAGTCATATGCTGGAAATTAGGAATCTCTGGTTATCTGCATGCCTGATCCAGTCCCTGGAAAAAATTCATATAGCCCAGCAAAAACTTGGCTGTATAATACAATCCAGCTCCTGAATAAAAAGCATTCATATGCTCTGTCCTCTTATCTGCCAACGTATTTCATAACCCTGATCTACTCACGCAGAGTAGTACAGGTTGCCTTATAGTCATGATCCAACAACTCCAGTGACTATAGTCTCTGCATTGCAGGGTACTTTCTGGGTCATTCTCTTACCTTGAACTTCTAAATCTTATTTTGTTTCATTCACTCCAATTGCCAATGAGGCACTTCCAAGCCTAAGGGATACACGGGTTGTTTTTGAGTGATAATGCTGTAGTCTGTATTGTGGCTCTTTTTAAGGTTCTGTGTATTCTCCCATTATGAGCTGTATTTGCCACTGCACACTGAGTAGTGAGTTGCTTAATTATTGAAAGGGAGATGTTCCTTGCAGGAAAAAACAACTGTCAGTGGATGGGAGGTCAAGGTCTGCGTACCAATGATCACTGGGCATTGACAGCACCCTTTGGCTGTCAGCCTGACACACAGTTTTGTTGCTTGTAGTGAAAGAAAGGATCCTAACCCAATTTCCTGCAGTTCCCTTATATCTCTGTATGACTTTCAAACTAAATGGTGTGATTGCCTGAATCTGGAGCTTTCTCTTTCTATTCAATTAAGCCCTCTCTGGTAGGTGTGATGTTCACATTTGGACATAAAGGCATGTCTGAAATCAGTCTTTGGGTTGTAGGTTGATGGAGCAGCATGTCTTTGCTTCCTATAGCCCTTGTCCTGTCTTGTGTTGTGCAGGCACAGGACTAAATCCATGTCCAGACTTGTGTTCAATGCAGTAGATCTATGGACTATTTATAAATCCAAAAAAGTTGTTTATTTAATGATTTGTATGTAGGACCTCAGAGAGAAAAGCCCAGTCTATGAGGGGAGCCTCTAGACTATGTCAGAACATAAAATCTAACAGTGAAGAAACTTAGTTACCTGAATGTTTCATTAGTATGGTGTTTTGTAGATTTCCAAATGTTACATACAAAGAATACTTACAACAGCTTTAGTTGTAGAATAAAGAACAGAGGACATCAATTTCAGATTTACATTTATCTATTCAACCTGAATCCTGCCTTTCCCAGGTCTGGCTAATTTATGGACTGGGATTGTAGGATTAACCCTTTCCCCCACTGCTGCAAACCAGCCAGGCTAGTGGCTGCTCTAACAGCACGATGAAGATGCAGAGGATGAACTATGCAAAATGATTTTTAAAAGACTCCATGCATGTTTTTTGCTCCATGTGTGTGTTCCCTAGGATGACATTTAAGTTTTCATGCTTAACAGAAGAGCATTTTCTCTGTGTGCAGACAGCTGTAAAGGACTCTGGACATGAACAGAGCCTATCACTGATTAATATAGATGGTCATCTCCAAATTCATTATTGTAAAATCAGGATGGTATTAAAAAGCCCAAAGGAAAAATCAACATATGCTGCTGCATTGAAAATTATTAACAATAACTGTATATCACCAGTAACTGTCTGTGTTCAGCTTACAATGCTTTCAGGTAAAAATCAATTCCAAGGACTTCAATGAATCAAGTAGTCTTTACTGGCATGAATAAAAATACTATGAAGTAAATTATTCCAGGATGGATTCTCTGGAATAGCAAGGAGCAGCAATGCATCTTTATCCTTTTGAGATTTAGCATAAGAAAAAATGATAGTCACAGTATCTTTTCACAGAGAGCTTGTGTGTACTGAAAACCCTTAAAATTAATTTTGCTACGGAAAACAGGCCCTGCAGGAAAGGTTCTGCTGCTGCAAACCCACCCCCTGCCAAAAAAAAAAAAAAAAAAGAAAACCCAAAAAAACAGGACAGATCTGCTAGAGAAGTCATCTCAGTCTACAGCACAGAGCAATATTGCAAAAGTCCCTGTTTGTTTTCTTCCAGGTTCTCATGATAGGCTTGCCAGGATGTGACCACAGCAAACGGCCAGAGGCTGCTTTGGGTTTTTTCCATCCTCTTGGTGAGATGGTTACCAAAGATTCCCCTGGACTATTAAAAAAAAAAAAAAACCAAAAAAACAAACCAAAGAGCAGAAAGCCCACGCTGTTGGATGCCATCTGCTCCTCCTGTGCAGCAGTTTATTCCATTCCCTGCCCAACCCTGGGCAGATGGTGTCCATTCCCTCCCAGCCCTCTCGAGGGACGGGGGACCTCAATGCAGCTTCTACGCGGGGAATGAGGAATGGAGGTGCTGCGGGCTGGGGCGACCTGAGAGGAGGCTCCGGGGGTGATCCCCAGCCCCGCGGGGGCGGCCGTGTCCTGCAGCCCTGCCCAAAGAGCTGCCTCCCGCCTGGGCTGGGCCGGGGAGCGGGGCCGGGCAGGTGCTTGCTGTCCCCGGCGGGAAGATGGAGGCGGCAGGAGGGGAGCGCTGACAGCCGGGGGCTGCGCCGTGAGTGTCGGCGGGGCGAGGAGGCGAAGGGACGTGAAGCGGCTGCCGGTCCCAGCGTGGCCCCCCCGCGGGGAGCGGCAAGGGCTGCGGGCGCCACGGCCAGGGGAGGGTGGGAGCGGGTTTTGGGAGGTGGGGTTTAGAAACCTCTTCCACAGGCTGCCGCTTGCGATGACCCCGGGGGGAAGGAGGAGGCGGCATGGGGGGGATCAGCTCAGTGAATGAATGGGTGGCAGCGGCGGCGGCTCCTCTGCTCAATGGCTGCTGGGCTGATACGCGCCAGCCCCGCAGCCGGTGCCTCCCTCGCCGTCCCGTATTTTGTCTCAGGCTCGCCTCGCTCGGGGCTCCCCAGACATGTTCAACCAGCAGCAGTTCCAGCAGCAGCTGCTGCAGCTCCAGCACCTCCTCCAGCAGCAGCAGCAGCAGCAGCAGCACCACCACCACCCTCCGGCGCAGCAGGGAGGCCGGTAAGCGCCGCTACGCGAGGCCGGGGATCCGGGGCCTGTCCCGGGGGAATCGCTCTCCTCCGCCTCCTTGCGCTCCGTCCTCCTCGCCGCGGCGGGGCTGGTCCGGGGCTGCCCTCCCCTGTTGGGGAAGGCGACAAAGGGAGGCGGGGGGGGCTGGGGGGCGCAGGCCTCGATCGGGGCAGAGCCTGGAGGCACCGAGGGGGCCGGGGATGCCGAGGCGGCGTGCGGAGATGGCCCAACGGGGTGTCCCGGGCCCGTGCATCTGTCCGCACCCGCGGACCCCCCGCGGCGGCAAGGCCAGGTCGCCCCGCCGTGCCCGGAGCCCCGGAGGAGCATCCCGAAGGCGGCGGGGGCCGGGAGCGGTGTGGGCCACCGGGCAGCAGGGCCGGGGCCGGCGCTGCCCTGCCCTCAAAACAAAGGTAGAGTTTACCCGAAGTGTAGCCCGCATCTTAATGGATTAAAAATTCATAGGGCGCATTAGGTTCGGTAAAATATGAATGCGCGTCTTTAAATTTTAATCGTAAATCAGAACATGGATACATGAGAGGCGACAGTGATTTCTCCCCAGATGTCTGCGTGGGTCAGGGTGTGGGCGTGGGTAAGTTGGAGGGGGGGCTCTCCTTTTATTTAGGCAGCCCAGCGGTGCGCAGGGCCGGCTGCGGGGCCCGCGGGGCCGCCGAGGTGCCGGGGGGCGGCGGAGGCTCCGCGGCTGCTGCGGCTCCCCCGGCGCCCCTCCCGACTCCGGGCGGGGGGTGCGGATGGGCAGCGCGGGGGCTCTACGAAAAGACCCGACACCCAAACACAAACAAATAAACAACAAAAATCACCAGGAAAAGGGGGGGAAAGGGGAAGGCAGGGTGTGCTGGGCGGCGGATCCGCCGGCAAGGCGTTGCCGGCAGCGGGCACAGCGGCAGCGCGGCGCTGCGCGCGGCCGGAGCCGCGGAGAGTCCCTGCAGCACGGAGAGCCACCGCGGGGACCCTCGGGTCACCCCCGGGCCCGGCACCGAGGAAAGTTGGCCCAGCTATGCGGCCGCGCCGCTCCGCGTCCCGGTGGCGGCCGTTCGAAGCGGCGATGAGCGCTCAGCGTTTTGGAGATCGCTTGTCAGTTGCTATTAAAATCAAGATTAATTCATATTAACGATATGCGTTCTCAATTCTCCCGTGTGACAGCATACATTAGAACAACTATTGCGAGTAATTAAACTCAGTGCGGGAGGGGTTAAATGTATAGCGGGGAGGGGGGTTCCTCCTCGCATTTCTCTCCGCCAAAGTTGAGCCGGAGAGCCGGGCAGGCAGAGCCCCTTCCCCGGCTCCGCGCACCCGGCAGGCTGGCTGCCCTCGGACCTCCCTGTGCCAACGAGGTATTTTCTTCTTCTTCCTCTTCTTCTTCTTCTTCTTTTTTTCCCCCGTTTTTTTTTCCTTCCCCGGGAAGCGGGAGCTTTCCCTCGTTCTCCCGCACACCTCCCGGCACGCCCGCGCCGAGGCGCGCAGGGCTGCGGCCGCCGCCGGAGAGGCGGAGGCGGGGGCGCAGGAGCGGCCGGGCGCG
>WEKY01041310.1:6486-42656 GCA_013390045.1 Picathartes gymnocephalus
TACTAAGAAACCTGAAGCTAGAAAGTATTCAAATAGCAACCACTCAACAGAAGAATTCCATGGGTTATAATTCTGAAATACGTTTCTCTCCATATAGGAAAGATGAGTCCCTATAGAGACCTCTTCTATCACCTGTGAACATAAGTAGTTAGATATTTCTTACTCAAATTGGGTATTGTATTTTGTTAGCAGAATTTCATCAGTGGCAGCATCAGAACTTAAGGCAAAAAGAAATCATGTTGTAATCATGGATAATAAAGAGAACTGTCATGTCAGGCACTCCAAATTCAGTGACTGATAATTCAGGCAGCTTCTTGCTTGCATTTATTAATCATATGATACTTCTTTTTGCCTCTCCTCAGAGCCTTGCTTGTGTGAGAATTGCCTTTCAGACTTCCTTAAAGACAGTTTTACCCAAGTGAAAGGTCATAGAGCAGATAATCTCAATGCTTAGGCTTTGTGCATCTGTCACCATCTGACTGCACTGAAAAATCTTTAATATTCCTAGGGTGTATCATGTCAGCATTTGTACAGACCATGTGGGTCTGATAACTTGCACTTTTTTCCATGTTAATTACTCAGAGATTTTTGATAATTACAGTGCTTTTGTAACTCTTTGTCCGTCCTAAGGAAACTTGTTGATTCTAATCCATAAATCTGTAGCAGTTCAGTCCAACAATAAGTGATAATCTGTTACACAAAACAACAACAAAAAGAAGAAACCTAGACTAATTTTTGTAGCAAGTTTAAGGAAGTAGAAATTGATATATTTAGAAAGTAGCATTAAAACCACAGAAATATATAAGACCTCCCCCATATTTTTCTCAACACCCAAGGGAAAATGTTGGTGATCTTCGTAGTCTGACCAGCCAAGGGGCAGCAGTTGATCTACAAGATAGATCTTGTTGGGTGGTCTCCTAGGGTTTTTTGTTAAAACATTTAACCTTTGCAGTGTCTTAAAAGATCCCTTTATGGTCTCCAAAGGGAAGGTTAAAAATAGATTTGTATGTAGAATAACAAATGCTAAATTTGTCATAATGGGTGAGAATACAATAATGAAATTACTGGATACAATTGAAGTTTTCTGATGGCTTTTGATGTGTTTTGTAAACGTACAAGTTCCAGTGTAGCTTTCCCTTTTTCTTAATGTGAAGTCAGTGTCTTTATAAGTACACAGGCCAAGCTGTCTCAAGATAAGTAATATACTGTCCTGATGACTGCTCTGTCAGGAAGTTACGCCACTACAGAGGAGAGGATGGATTACAACCAGATTATAATGTTAGGAGTCATAGTTGAAATATACTTTATAACAGCAAATTGTTATGCATTTACCTGTACAACAGCAATATTGTACTATTCATCAGGGGTTTTTACTCCTTACAAAGCTGAAAATACTTTAATACTTGTTACTGCAATACAGTCATATCGCACATTTTTCAAGTCCTGGGATATTAATCTGAAATTACCTTCTCTTGCTCATTTAATCAGTTTCTCTCTAATAAGTATCAATTCTGAGACCTCTCCTGAATGTTCACTATGTGTCCCTTTTCCACACATGTTCCCTGGATTTGCTTTTGCAAAACAAAGAAGTTTTGTCTTTCAGAGCGGGAAGTTCACAGGAAGTAAATCAGGAGGTGTCATTGACCTTACACTGGATGAAGAAGATGACAGCTGTTCTCAAGGTAGGTGAAAAATACTTTCCTAGCTGTAGGGATAATTGAGCTACAAGTGTTATTTTGTCCCATGAATGGCAGAAAGGAATAAACTTCTGTTTCTGCTTAGTGTGTTTTTTCCTTGGTGTTTCAGTTAAAGAGGACTCTTGTTTAAAAAAATTCTGTTAGCTGTTAAATGAAAGGAATTTTGCTTACAGTCTTTAAGATTTTTACCATTCCTTTAATTTAAGCATTATTGCTATCTGTGCTTAAATACCTCAGGCTTGGGGAGTAATTTGAGATGTTTGAGTTCTTGATGCTATTTTAGAAAGCTCTTCTAGATGTATTTATTTTTTCTGTTTACTTATTGTAATTAAAGACCTTTTAATTCTACATTGATATTTAGGCATTAGATTATTACAGCTTCTAATCTTTTGTTTAACTAACACTTTGTGTGCAAGAGTTTAAAGACCAAATGCAAACTGTTGTTTGCTTTAGGACTGTATGCCAAGAGCAGAGTAAATATAGTTGTGCTCTTACGTACTTTGGCAGTTTGGATGCACTTCATCTTTTAAAAGAACACATTTCTTATTATGTAAATCTTGTGTAAATGTAGGCCAGTCTAATTATAGTTAGCATTGGATTAGTGAAGAATGATAGTACTTCAGAGAAGTAATGAGTCTGTACTTAAAACTATGTATTGTGCTGTCATTTTATTGGAAAAAAATCTTATTTCTACTATTGGAGACAAAATTTTTGTTCTTCTGGTCTCTAAATGCATGTCCCTGAGCTGCATTCTGAAGTCTAGCCACCAAGAAGTTTGATTCCTCTGGACAACCTTGATAGTTATTTCTCTAGCTAGTGCATTCAGGTTCTACACAAACATTCTTAATAGCTTGACTTGCTTTGCATTTGTATTGTACAAATGCCATTTTGGCATGTGGTAACATTTCTTTCAGTGAGAAAGAAACCAGAGTTATGGAATGGTTTGGGTTGGAAAGGATCTTTAAGGTGATGTCATTCCAAGCCCCCCTGCCATGGGACACCTGCTACTAGATCATGTTGCTCAAAGCCCCATCCAGCCTGGCCTTGAACAGTTCCATGTGATGTTATCACCAAAAAGGGAGTGTGTGAGGTATACAAGGATTAGGGAAGCATGATGCAATTCAGATAGCTGACTGACTGGCTCTTATCAGTAGAGGATGTGTGGTGCACAGTGAATTGAGTATGAGCCAACAGTGTGTTCTCATTTCAATTTAAGTATTCCCCCAAACTGACACTGGTGGAACCACAGCTGAAATATGGTGTCCAGTTTTGGCTCCCTCTTCTTCAAGCTCAGAAGAGTTGTGGTAGCACTGGAGAGATGCACACTGATGGTCTTAGGATGGTGAGGGCCTGGAGTGCACGGCCTGTGAGAAGTGATCACCAGACCAGGGCATGTTTGGTGAAGAGCTAAGCAAGAGACCATGTAAGAGCAGCCTACAGCTACTTGGATGATAGTTACAAAAATGAAAAGAGAACAGCTCTCCTCAGCAGTGCCAAATGATACTACAAGTTCAGGAAGTTCAATTCAGCTTGATGAGGAAAGAAGTCACCATAGTGCTGCACAGAGAGATGGCAGAAGCTCTCCTCTTGAATGTTTTTGAGAATCAGCAGGGCAAAACCACAGATGATTTGATTAAGCTAACTGTTATTGACAGTCCAGCTTCGACAAGAAGTTGGACTACACATCCACCAGAGGTCCTTTTCAGCCAGGATTTTGACTTGATGAACTGAGTGGCAGAATAGCTGAGGCAATCAAGTTTTTATCACTGTAATCTCTTCTGAGGGTTAGTTGCCAAAAAGGTAAAAGGGGTGGTTGCCTTGGGACTGTGCAAGCCTGTCGGATAATGTTAACCTCTGGTGTCCTATTTAATATTCTGTAAAAGACACCCAGCAGATAGATTAAAATGGATTTGTGGTATGTTTTAAAGTAGCATGTCACAGTTCTGTAATACCTTTCAGATTCTAAAAATAAAATTCTAAAATGTTATTTTTGGAATCTAAAAGTTTCTAAAAATAACATTTTCCAGAGAGCTTTTTTCTTCCTAATTGCATTAAGTAGATGTTCACCTCACAATTGCCATAAAAGATCAACACACATACAGTTGCACATACAACTGTAGGACTTCTCTAGGTAGGAGTAGCTACAGAGTCGTAGCTCCATTGCAGCTTAATTCTTCCTCAGTTTCTTTGTTGGGGCTTGAGCCAGTATCTTAAAAATGTATGCAGTGGGATATTTTGAGATTCTTTCCCCTTAGTAGTCAGGTCTTAGTAAATTGTCCTTCCATTAGGAGGAAGGTTAGCGGAGTACTTCCGTGCTATGTTAGCTCCCGTGTGTCTTTTCACTGCAAAGCAGAAGCTGGTAGTCTGAAGCCAGTGCAAATTAGTTCATGTTTAGAATTTGTTTGAGACGTCAGTGGGTTTTTTTTATATAAGCTGTAGAAACATAGGAACCAAACCCTAATAAAAGCTTGACTTTCACCATGCAGTGAGAACACAGCACTATGATTTTTGACCAAGTTTCTCAGGAATGTGTTCTGATAACTTCGTGGTTAAACAGAGGAAGAGTACAGTTGTAACAGCTCTTGCATAGTCATAAGCATCTATGTCCCTCTGGCCAAATATTTTTTCTGCTGTACTTCGTTTACAGCAAATGTGGAGCAGGTTTTATTTTCTTCTAGATTTACACAACCTCAGGATAGAAAATACTTTCAGCATGATGGTGTTTCCTGCAGGAATATTAGTTCAATACTAATTCAGATTGAAGAGCAACACTTACATAGTGTTGTTGGGAACACTCAGATCATGATTATTTTCTTTACAACATTGTCACCCACATAAAAAATAAACCTAATTCTGTTACTTGTAAAAGGTATTTAAATAGATCTTAATATCTACTAATATCTAATAACACCCTCTGATTTCTGAAAAAAATATTAATGAAAATGGTGTGTAATTTTTGAGAAAGTACATTAAGATTGATCTAGATACTTTTTTGTCTGCAAGTTTCTTGCAATACTTGCACTTTGAACTTTGTTGTCCTTTTTATAAAATATTTGTGTAGCACACTGCATCAAATTATTTTGTATGAATATTAAAACAATTAATAGATTTAGTCTAAAGTGGTTCTGTAGTCTAAGAAAGATATGTGAATGTACTCTTAAAAACAGCTATGTTCTGCTTTTTTATTGTTTTGTAGGAAAAATTATTAAATACATAATCAGTTTTTTGTTTTCTCTGGTTAACATATCTGCCTGTGGTATGTGTGCTCTTCTGTAACGCACCTATACCAGTTATGAACTAGAACACTGTTCAAAACTCCTTTGTGCTATAACTGCGGTGTTGCAGACTTTCTGGCATGGAAATTAGTCCCTCTTCTGTTTTGTGTATTAGATTAGGAGTTTTGCTCTACCCCTCCAGTAGCAACAGGTTCTATTTTATGCTCATTTCCATAAATCATATTTCTCTGTCTCCTCTAGGTCCACGTTTGTTGTGAATATGATGCTGTGTTCGTTTAGTATTCAAAACTGTTCCATAATGACTTCTAACCTTAGTCCTGTGCTTACTATGTCTTCCTTGCTGGTTTTTTTGGGGGTTTTTTGTTTGTTTTTCTTTTTTTTGCTTAAACAGCTTTTACCATTTGTTTCCATTTATTTAATGAAGTCCAGTTGGTTCTCTGTCGTCATTTCCTGTGGCTGGTGCAATCCTGACCTAGTTTCCAGTCACTGGAATGTCAGCAGGGCTCTTCTTGATTTGTCAAGGGTAAATGAACTTGCTGTGCGAAATTGAAAACAAAAGCAAAACTGGAAAGGCTCTCACGTTTGTCCAGTCTGTCATCTTTACTTGAACCACATTTACAGCAGTAGGATGTAAAGGATTTTGTTTGTTGGATTGTAAGTGCATCTTCTAAGTCATGGCTGAGAGTGCACTCACATCACTGAAATTATTCAGTGGTAGCTGAGATGTGCATCAGTCAGTAAATATGTGAAGAAAACAGATGTATGCATCTCAGTAAACCTCTTCAGAGTCTAGTAGTTTATTGACCACTGGGAATTCTCCCAAACTCCTGGACAATAAAAGAAGCTTGAACCAATCACAAGGCCTGTTAGTTGATACAAAAGCAGGAAGCATCTTACCTTTTGTTTTCAAAATGAGCATCCCTTCACTGCTTGTTTTATAGATGTTGGGGGGAAAAAAAAAGAAAATAACAGTATCTTTTCATCCAATGGCTTGTGAAGTAGCTGGGCTGTTGAGTCTGCAGAAAGACAATATGGGCTGCAATTCATCCTGTGTTTTATTTTTGAGATCTTGAATTTGCGGATGTGGTCTGGGGGTGACTATGCTGGTGCTCAGTTGATGGTTGGATTAGATGATCTTGAAGGTCTCTTCAAACTTTGATTCTGTGATTGTATCTCATAGAATCATACAGCAGTTTGTGAAGGGTACTGCTACTTCAGGCTGTTAGCAGCTAGTGTTAAACACAACTCAGTGAGACCATCAAAATAGACTCAAACTGCTAAAAACCCCAACATTTTGAGCTGTGCTGGCATTAACACTGCTCTTAATGCTTTGAAAACTAGTTTGTATACTTAGGTAAACATTTTAAATGTGGTCCTCACTATATTGTTGTTTTCTCAATAGTAAAATGAGTATTTACATATTTTCATCTTTATATTCTATGCTCTTTTACTAAATTAGTGGCTGATGCATGTACAATTTTATTAGGGAAGAATCCTTCTGAGTGACTGCCCTTAAAATCTACTCTATTATCTTGTGTTTTTTAGCTCTTCAGAGGTGCTTCCTCTGCCCATTACTACTTTAATGTAGCTGAACTATCCAGATGAAAGCTTCTCAATTCTTTATTCAACTTGTGCAAAGTCTTGATTAGATACAGAGTTGCACTCTAATGAATATTTTATGTAATCACAAATAAACTAAAGCAGGAAAAAGTACTGCTGTAGTAAACTACAGATAAAGACAATATTTGTCAGTATCACAAGTCAGTAAGTCATGTTGAGGACGGTGTCAGTGTGATAAATTTTGTTTTTATCATTTTCTATAAATAATAAAGCAATTTCTCCTTTTTTAAGTAACAATCATGAGAATTCAAAATAGCAGCAACAGGACTGAATAACAGATTGAACAAAGGAAAGAGTCAGCAAATAACAAAAAGATGTAAACATCAACATCTTGTAAATAAGACAAGACTTATTTAGGGAACTAAATTTAATTGAGGATTGCAGTGTTTAGCATTAGGCCTTTTAAAGGTTTTAGGTTTGGGTTTTTTAATAGAAACTTTTAAAGACTTTGGCACAATGTTCCACTGAATTTAGGTTTCCAAATTGCACTGAAATATGCAGACTTCATGATGATAGAATAAAACGTTGTGGAGTGTGTCTGGGCGGGGAAGATTGCAATGATGAAAGTAAGGAGAACTGAATGAGTTTTCTGCAGATTTGTTTGTATAAAAATGGTCAAAGAAATGTCATGCTTGGAATATCCTCACCAGTCTGTAAGTGGGAGAGGGAGGGGAAAGGATTTTAAAACTCTGATGTTTGTGATTCAGAAATGAAAATTTGTTTGCTATTGTCTATAACATTTGTTTATTTTAAAGCAGATGTCAAGAAGCAGAAGCAGAACCAGAGCCAGGCACCTGTGACAGGACTAAGCATACCCACCCAGCCCTTGACTCGACCCCTGCAGCCTTTGCCACCTTTGCAGTCAAGCCCTGTGCAGCAGCCAGGTGTGCCAACAAGTGGCCCTTCCCAGACCACCATCCATGTATTACCCACAGGTAACTTCATCTGACATCACTGCATGAGTGCAGTGGCTGCTTTTTCTCTTGAATTAGACTGCTGTGTGTTCTACATTGTGCTAATATTTTTAAGTGAATATTCAGAATGTTTGAGTCACTTCATAATCTTTCATTCTAGTCAGTTTCCCATAACATTTTTTCTTTTAAACTGATAAAGGGGAAAGATAGTACTATTGATTTAGAAAGAATTCAGGATCAATTTAATTCCTTGGAGAGGAAGATATCCTGCTAAGGATGGTCATGGAAATTATTCAATATACTGTTGTTGGTAAAAGTGAAGGAGAAGAAATCTGTACCTTCTTTAAGTAATGGGGGAAAAAACATTATCAGCATCACTCCTATGTCTGTCCCTGTGCACTTGGCAGTTAATTCTTTTGGCAAAGGGAATGGCAAGGTTGACATTGAAGTTCTAGCCCTAGTTAAATATTACTTTGTAGTGTGATTGTATTTTCCCCTTTCTAAAGAAATGTAGATCCTCTTTTTTTCTTTCTTTATTCTTTTTCTGTATATGATTGCTGAAGATTAGTTGGCATTGGAATTATCTTATGACTGCTGTGTTCTGCAGACTCTTAGGTGGATTTTATATTCTTCCACTGTCCTTACATGCAGGACCTTTGCAGGGAGTGGGGGAGATACTATATTTATCTTTTCTGCTAGGAATCTGTATACATATCGACTTTAATATTTCAGATGAAAATGCTGTTTAGGCTGTTTTCACTTTTCTTGCATTACCCAAAGCAGACAGAGACAGTTTTTTTCTTTTGCATGGCTCAGATGAGTCAGTTTTCCAAAAGAGATGTCTACTTTGGAATAGGCATATGGCTTTGAGTCATGGAACTCAGGTTTAGGATGTGCTCTGCTTTTTTTTTTCAGCTTCAACAACAGTGAATGTAACTCATCAGCCTGTGGCTCCAGCTGCCCCCAAGCTTCCTATCCCAAGAACCCCTGCTAAACATCAGGTGGTCTATACCAGTATTCCCACACCACCAGCTCAGAATCCTGTAAGAGGAGCTGTCATGACCAGCCCCAGCTTAAGGCCAGTCACCCCACAGGCTGGAGGTAGGGGATGATTCCTTCTATACGCTTCTTACCGTGACACAGCTTGGTGTGTTCTACCTGATGGATGTGGCATTTAGGTTTTTGATTTGGGTTTGTTGTTTGGTGTTTTTACAATACTGGTCCTAGTTAGAGAGGTTAGGGGGTTTTTTACCAGCTTACAGACTTCAGAAAATTCTTAGGCTACTAAGAAATTCTACCTGCAGCTATGTGAATGAGGAAAAATTGGATTTAAGTCCTCCCAGGCACTAGCTCTGCCAGTTAAGCATCTGTGGTTGACATGCCCCATACTTTACAAGGTAGTGGAAGGTAGTGAGTCAAGCACCACTGTTCTGAGAAAGAGAACCATTTTTTTTATTCTGGCAGAAGTTTCAAACATACTTATGTAGAAAATCATATTTGATTTCCTGTCTAAAAGTTACATTTCTATCAGGCATCCTAATGTACTTCCTTAACAATCTCTGATGTCCTGTGCTCAGCAAATTTCCTTCCTTTCTCAAGGCCTGAAGAGATGAAATTTCTCACTGGATTTATCAGAAATTGATACATGCTTGAGCTTCCTTCAGTAGAGATGTTGGGAAGTTCCCCTTGACTATGCAAATGCATGACTGATACCTTCTCCTAGCAGTAAACTCATTTTCTGAAATGAGTACTAAATGTCAAAAATTATGAACTTAAATGATATTTTGTTACAAAGTGGTGGATTTTAACTGCCTTTTTTTGTTCCCCACAATTTCTACACTATGGTTATTTTAACACCTTTATGTTTAACATAAATTTCCCTATTTTATGAGGATGAACCTACTTTTGTGATGTCCTGGTAGTGATGCTGCTACTGATGTGTATTGGTTTATATTATCATTGCAACAGCCTTTAGTGCCAGTAGCAGATGCTTCTTGAGTAAGATCACTGCACTTTGTCTTGGAAAAATTGACTGTGAGAACCCATCCAAAGTGTTTTGCAAATTGCAGTTTTGTACTTCTGCTTCAAGTGAGTAGGATCCCTACCTAGAAATAATGCTATGTTTGTATCTTATATCTTAAGGCATTTCTAACCATCTTCAGATGGTTGTAATCTCCTGAGACAGAACTACAGTCATATTAAACCAGCATATCTTACTGGATTCTCATAGATGAAAAATAACCAGCTCAGGTGACAGTTTATCCCACAGGAGTTTGCACAGCTTCATCAGCCTCTTAGAGATTCCAGTAAGAAGATGTAAAGCACCTACCCAGTGTTCAGCACTTCATAATTAAAGCATTAAGATTTAGCACTCTGTGTTCCCTGCCTTAGACTCGTAGATCAGACTTCTGACGCTCGTCCCCCTATGGATTGTAGCTTGAGCGCTTATAGAGAGAAATCGCCATACAATAGCTGCGGTTTCCTGATAACGTGTTGCTCTGTGAGCTTGTCTTATGGAGTATTAGAATGCTTCAGTCTCACACAAGTGTGGAACTAGGGCATTGTAGAGGTTGCCCCAAATCTTGTATTTTCAGACAGAAATGGAGGGACAACCTGGGCAACCCATAACAATAAGCAAAAGCTTTGAGTTCACAGAACATACATATTCCAACAGTGAATAGATAAAGTGTTACTTAAGAGAATTTGATGTGGTATAAAATGAATGAAAACTTAGTAGTTTGCAAGAGTTTTGGATATTATTTACAAGGCTATAAAACTGTCTAGTTTATTCCTGCCAGGCAGGTTAGTTTGCTGTAGGAATGACTGAAATGGTGATGCCTGTGAATAATGTCCATCATGGAGTCTGTTCTGTGAAGGAGAACAAGCTTCTTAGACAGTGACTTAGCTTTTTTTGCTTTCAGTGCCATCCACAGCACAGCCTTCTGAGTGGACAACATTGTGCTGCAGCAGCATTTCTCTTTTTCTTTCTGAATCCCAAAATGATGTAATTGTTCTTTTCATACTTTAGCTCCCTGTATCTCCCACACTTCTCCTCACCCATTTCTTTCATGCTACAAAGTGTTAAAATAACATTCTGTCCCCTCTGCAAACACAAGTGCTTGCTCTCTCTCACTTTTACAGCTTCAGGGGATGGGAGGTGATCTTGTTGTTACACAGTGCTTCATCAGTTTGTTGGCAGCTGGAGGAGTCTGCCTGGAATTTGGCTTCATCCAGCTGAACCAAGGATCTGGTCTTCCAATGTTCTGTTTAGCTGCCTGTTAAGTATTAAATACTCACGGTGTTCATTGTGCTCCTTGCAGGTGTGACCGTGCGAATGCCTCAGACAACCTATGTGGTGAACAACGGGCTGGCTCTGGGCTCTGGAGCTCCTCAGCTCACGGTGCACCATCGACCGCCGCAAGCGCACACTGTGAGTGGGGCTTTCCAGTCACCTGGTGCTGCAATGTACAGCCTTGTCCCTGCACTGGGACTCTCAGGCTGCTCTTAATGTCAGCTGCAGAACAGTGAAATGCCTTGTTGACACTTCTCAGCCAGTTCTGGTGCATGGCACCACCCAGTCACCTACAGCAACTCCTGCTCATAATGGTAAAAGCTGTGTAATCTGTTAGCTCACCCTGGCCTTCTCCAAATTACCACAAGAACATATTGAAAAATAGTGCATGAGTTGCCTGCAGATGACTCATGGAGTCAAAGGTGCAGAAGAACTGCCAGTAAAATGTTCAGTCGTGGTTTGGCTATGAATTGGGTGACCAGTTTTCAGTTCAACTGTTTGCAAAACTGAGGTAGGAGAACAAGTACAGACAAAATCTCCAGCATTGCCAATTCCCAAACTCCAGAGTTTTTTAGTCAATGTTGAGGGTGCATCACCTAAAACCCCTTTTGGTAAGAATTTGAGAATTTTCTCTGACTCGTTTAATTTAATTTCAAATACATTGCCTGTACACTAACTGTTGGGCAGTCACATTACTTATGTTGTCCTGATATGGGAAGTATATTGCCAAGAAGGTGGCTTACCATCCTTTCAGTCTAGACACCATCAACTTAAGGCATCCAGTGATAAATAATGTGAATAAATGAAGCAAATATCACACAGAACACTTAAGATGCCAAAACCTAACCCAGATGCCAACCTGAAAGATCTCAGGCTTGGATCGTTGTAACCACATTCCTAAATTATTCTTAACTAATACAAATGAGAGACCTAAGACTGTTTTTGCAGTATAAAAAAGAAATATCACTGGAAAGACACATTTGTGCCCTTATTTCAAAGATTTCTGGAAAGTGAGGCTGAGCTTTTGTGATCAATTTAAGGTGATAGAATCTATGTGGCACCATTACCCTTTCTTCCTTTTGTGACTGAATAACTGTCTGTTGAAAAGATGATGAGTTGTCCACTTAATGCCCTGCCTGGGGTGTGTCGGGTAACGTGGGAACAGCAGCTCAAATGTAGATTGGCTCAAAGTCATTGCGAACCTGCCTACTTAGTCCTGGTAAAGGGCACAGTGTTGAGTTCATCCCCTCCTGGCTAGAAAGCAAAGAAGATACAGGGAAATTACTGTGGCAATGATCATTTGCACAACTAGGGATTTAGATTAGAGTAACTTAAGAATTTATGGCATCCTTGGTCCCACCCTTTCTCATCGTTTGCTGCTGCTGCTGCCTTGCCTCTGCACACAGGACTGAGAGTTGTGATGGCTGGATGATTGCAGGCTCATCTGCTTCCAGTTGCCTGGGGAGTGATGAATTAAAGCCTCCTTCCATTGCTATAGATTCTGACCTTTCCCTTATTGCTCTTATGCTGCTTAGGAGCCACCGCGCCCCATACATCCCGCCCCACTTCCAGAGGCACCACAGCCACCACGTCTGCCCCCCGAAGCTGCCAACACCTCTCCACCTCAAAAGCCACAGCTGAAGCTGGCCCGGGTACAGAGCCAGAACGGGATTGTGCTGTCATGGAGTGTGATGGAGGTGGACCGGAGCTGTGCCACTGTGGACAGTTACCACCTGTACGCCTACCACGAGGACCCCAGTGCCACAATGCCCTCGCAGTGGAAGAAGATTGGGGAGGTGAAGGCCCTGCCGCTGCCCATGGCGTGCACTCTGACACAGTTCGTGTCTGGCAGCAAATACTACTTTGCAGTCCGGGCAAAGGATGTGTATGGGCGCTTTGGACCCTTCTGTGACCCCCAGTCAACAGATGTGATCTCTTCCCAGAGCAGTTAAACTGGAGACCTTTGGACCCTTTAAACCTGTCCTGCTATCAAGAATTACCCCAGTTTTGGGAGGAGTTGATCCCATGCATGTAATTCACCTTCAAATCCACTCTGCAGGATTATTTTAGACAGTTGTGTGATATGCTACATGCATTCAGAACCAAAAGAAAAATAAAGTCTGACCTGCAGCAAGAGAGCCTGTTTTTTCTAAATAGTTCATGTCATGGACCATCTGAAAATTCTGTTTTTCCTTCCATGACAGGTGTTCTACCTAGATACCTACTATCCTTTATCCAAGAGCATCCTGAATGCCCAGGATTCTGCTTCAGAGTGGAAACAAAATAGTACAAACTGTAAATTGCAGTTTGTCTGAAGTAAAACATACACATCCGTAATGTCTATACCAACACAAGGGCAAGAACAATCTGCCTCTTGCCTCCCAGCATTCTGTGAACAGGGTGTGACATGATGAGTGGCTCAAGGTCTCACTTTTTGTACTGGAGGCTTGAGTGCTCTGGTCTTGTATTACAAGCTGTAATAAGCTCTCTGAGGGGAGGGAAGGGAACTTGAGTCTGGTCAGGAAGCAGTATAAATTTGGAGCTGGTGGGAAAAAAATAATAAATCACCCCACAACTTCCTACCTCTTCTAAGTAAGAATGCTCCTCTATTTGCACCATCCTCCCCTACTCACCCTAGGAGCATTCCCAGATCAGATCTGAAACTGGATTGTAAAGACTGCATTCACACCTCTCTAGTTCACACAGTTTCTCTGCCCCTCCCCTCATACATCCAGCCCTATTTTTTAGATTTATTTTGTGCCTTAAAGAATAATTTCAGAAATAAAATGTAGCCAGATACCTTGTGGTGTTCTTTTATTTGCTTGGAGTTATTTTTCCCTTTACCCTTCTAGTCTTTTATCAGTGCTTCTCATTTTCCAGGCCTGCAGTAATTACTATTTCTGTAAAGACAAGGAAGTGTAACATCTGCTGATGTGAATTTGTTCTTATCTGCAGTATCATACAACCCTTTCCTCACTGTAATTCTTGAGTAGTTGTTTTTGTCCTGTCAAAACTATTGAGTATACAGATACTATTTTCCACCAGAGCCTTTCCTGGTTCTTTTGGGAAAGCTGTACGCTGCAATTCAGCCAAAGAGAAAACCCCGGCGGTGCAGCACCATGAAAGCGTCTACCTTTTTGCACTCATTTGGATGCTCAGTGAGTACAAAGGGAGGAGCTGGCTTCTCAGTCTGCTTCTCTCTCCCATCACCTACCTGCCTCTGGGGTTTAGAAACTATTTTAGACACTGGCCTAAACCTTGTGAGCAACTGCAACTGTTAATAGATGCTTCCATTATGCCACTGAGCTGAGAAAAGAAATTTGTGCATCTCCCCCACTGTCATTGACATGTTAAACTTGCTTTTTGCAGAACAAAATTGTAATGCACCTGGACAAGAAAGTATATGCAAGTTTTTAATTTTGGCAATTTTCAGTTGCTTTCCTGCCCAACAGAACCAACAGTGGATTTAGAGGGGAAAGATTTTATTTTTTTTTTTTTTAATCCACTTCACCATATAGCAAGCTGCAGAGTATGACATTTTTTCATTTCAATGCTTTCTAAAAACTGACACGTTTGAAGTGTGAAGCAAGATAGAAAAAGTGTCAGAGAAGTTAAATCCCCAAACAGGGCTGATGAAATATGCTATGAGGTTATGGGTTCTGTAGTTGTTGTTCCTTAACCTTTACAGTCAAAGAAATGGAACTGTACCTCTGTCTGGTTTACTGCATTACTTCATGTAGCTGGGAGTGTCAGTTCTGTCAGGTGAGTAATGGATATTCTCTGTATGGAAACTTGCACTTTATAGCAGTTCCATTGATTTAGGCAAGCAAAAATTCTGGCTAAATAAAAGTATCCTCAAAGAAGGTTCACGCTGTGTATGAACAATGTGTAACCTTTCCTTTGAACTGCAGTTGTCCCTGTATTTCTGGTGCCAATTATCAAAACCGCCTTGAATTTTTCTGTGTTTAACTAAATGTTTTGTTTGTTTATTTCAAGGAATAATTACTTAATAATGCATTGAATCTGTTTATGGAAATAGACTAAATTTGGATTCTTATAAAGATAGTTCTGTAATAGAGATTAGAACAGTTCTTTCCAGTTGATGGCTGTCAAGTCCTTGGGCAATTTTTTGTTAATGTGTCTTTGAGGTGGTACCAAAGAGCCATTGGCTGCATCAATACTATGAAGTTCTATGATTTGAAAGTTAAAATAAACATGAGGATACAACCTAGAACTCACTTCACTTATTTAGCTGTGATTCCAGCCCACACTATACGTGAGCTTTGTTATAGCTTGAGCTTCCATTTAGATATCCCTTGTTCTTAGGTTTGTCTCCTTTGGGATAGGCAGGAGGTGCAAGTCCTGCATTAGAGTATTTTCTTCCCTCCAATGGAGGTATTATTAGGGATGATCTGTCATTCCATTTGGAGGTTTCATGGGCTGCATCATTAGAGAAAGAAGACTCATTTTTATTTACTAAAGATTTTACAGTCAGTTCAGTGAAGAACTAAAACTGGCTTCTGTCTTAGTAGATCCATTTCTGGTCTGTGTGGCAGCAGTTCTGGTCTTTTGGCAGGATTTTGAGACACGGTTGTTGACCAAAGACACCACAGCTCTGGGGTGAAAAATCACTTCCCTGTTGTTTCATCCCAGCAGGGCTGTTAAAGGTCTCATTTCAGTATCTTGAGTAAGTACTGGTGGAAAAGTATGTGATAAAGCATAGCTTGATTTTTGAGATGCCTAGTTTGGTGTGGAGACCTCCAAGGGAGCTGGTCAATCACTAAATCACTGATGCCCAAAGAGATAACTATGCTGTTTTTGTGCAGTCACTGTCACTGTGGAGGAGATCGCTGCAGTGAGTTTGCTAACAAACAGGAGCAGTGCTTAATTCCTTACCTCATGGCACTTTTTCCCATGTAGTCGAGTGGCTGATGGGTTTATTATCCATTACCTCCCAGAAAGATTAAAGCTATTCAGAAACTTTCTGCTAGCAACAATCAATCAGAAACAATTTGTTTCATTTATAGACTTTATTTTGAAGTATTACCAAAATATTTGGCAACATTCAGTAGAGGTGTGTTATTACTGTGCTTCTAGACTGGTCACTTCATTAATGAAAAGTGTCAATCACTGAATAATAATTCACTTTCGAATATGCTAGAAATTTCTATATGGCTTTTAAGTGGAAGTGTTTGGTTTGGTTTCTTCTCTGTACTTAATGCAAGTTTTTCCATCTTTCAACAGCTAGGTATAAAGTGGTTCCCAACTCTTTTGCTGCTGCCCATGGGCACATGACATTTCAGCAGTACTGCCTTCGACCCAGTCGCCTGTATTTTAGCAAACACAGGACTGACTACAGCTGTGTTTTCCATCCTCATTTACTTTCTGGTGTGTTTTAGGTTTGGGTTGTTTTCTCTGTGTGATACAAGGGTGTCTGGATGTCAAGGTTGAAAGTAATTTGAGTTCGTTCATCTACTTGGAGAGGAGCCCTGCTGTGGACTGCTGATGGCAAAATGGTGTTGTGCATTTCTCCTAGTTACAGCTTCACTGGCCTCCTTTATATTGCTGGATGTCTAAAAAACTTTATTGGATACAAGAACGTAAGTGCTAGGAATATGCAGAGTGCAGGTATAGCATCTGTACTGTCTGCAGTGGCAGCTTCAGAAAACACAAGGATGCAGAGCTCTCAGCCTATAATTATTTCCATGCTCTGAGCAGCTTCCTTATGCGTTGGTCTGACGTTGCTCCTTGGACTTGTGCTGCCCTTGGCCATGTTAGATCACTGAGCACAAGCACTGAGACACCCATTCCCAAGGTTTTTAGCACGAGGCTGGAAACACCCACAGTGTTCTCCCTGTAAAATTAAGGGGTCTTACCCTGCTTCCTTTGAAAACAAAGGCAAAACCCCTCAGTCTTCACTGGGACCACGACTCAGCTCAGTAGTAGGATCTGAATATCATTTTGTACTGTAACAGAAATAGTCACTTCAGCTGTTTCCTTGATGCTGTTTGTTTTAAATGTACAGTAAATAAAAAACCATATTATATGTAGGGATGGGTCACGTCTGTTCCTGCTCCCTAAGCAGCCATTCCCCAGGTGGAGTTTTGCATACACTGAACAAAACCAAGCTGTGATTCTGCCTTCTTATAAACCCTTTGAGTATTCTCCTTTTGTCAAAAATATCTATGCAGATATTTTAAATAGAAGCTTGATATATTAAATATATATTTTTTTAATTTGTTGATTTGGGTAGGGGGGGGCATTGTATGAAAACACTGGAGGGAGAAGAGATCAAATGACCCTAAGCCAGCCCTGCCGTGTAAATCAATTCCCTTCCAAACACCTTCTGAGAGGAGAAGGAAAAAAATTGAGGATAGCTAGGAGAAAGCAAATCAATGAGTTTTCCTTTTCATCCTTCTAAGTTAAAAAGGCATCTTTCTTTCTCATTGTCATTATGCAGGCTGAGCATTCTTTGCTTCTCTTTTATATACATATACATATGCCTGTGTATATATATGTATAGATGTGTGTGTATATATATGTACACACACATATATATATATTTGTAATGCTGTCTTAAATTAATAGAGTGTAGCTGTAAATAAGATACCTGAGTAGTAGCTGTTCAGGAATTCCTGTGCAGCTTTAGTAATTTATTGGCTATCAGGAGTCAAATGTGCAAAATCCTTTGTTGGGAAAATCCAAATCTGATTTCTTGTTTTGTTTTGCAGCTGGAGTTGTAAATACAAAAGAAAAAATGTAGGACTGATTTAATGTCCAATTTAAACTGGGCAGTTGCCAGCTTTCCCCATTTTTGTATGTGTGTCTGTGTTAACTGTAGTGGGGTTTTGTCTGACAAGCCTGGAATTTATACTTTGAAATAAAACTGATGGGTTTTTAACATTTTGAGTCATCTGTGCTTCGTTCCTCACACCTCAGGAGGCAACTCTCTCAAAGAAGAGTCCAGAGCCTGGTCTTCCTCTTCAGAGGTGTTGGCACCTTGCTGAAGTAACATTGAGCAGCAAGGGTTCAGCTCTTGGTCATGCCCAGGAAGTCAACTGCATGGAGCAAAAAACCAAAGCAGTGCTGTAACTTCTGGAAAGTCACCTACTATGCATTTCTGCGAAGACAGAATCAAGTGACTTGCATACCAAAGTTGCCCCAGATGAATACAGGAATGGAAATCCAGTCGCTAGTGCTTGCCCTCCTTGCCCTCCAAGGCACTGGATTTGACCTCTGAAGCAATGGTCATTGTTCCAGCAAGAGGCTTTGGACAAAGTACCGGAGTTTTCCAGAGCACCCTTCAAGCATGAAGACCCATTCACTTGACCAGGGAGCAGCTGCTGTGCACAGCACGAAGTGCATCACTCGGGGATAATGAAATCAGGATTAATAAAAGCGTGTTTCAGTGCAGGCATCATGAAGGGCTCTGCCCCCCACCCAGCTGCTTCAAGGGTAGAAGCCAGGAACAGCATGGCTCCAACTCTTTTGGAACCAATAAACAGCTGGACTAGAAGGCAGTCTGGGCAAATCTGCCTCTTGGACCCAACTCTGCTCTTAATTGTACAGAACTCAAAGTACTTAGAACATGGAGTTATTGACATGCCTACCCTGAGTTAGTGCTGAGCCTGTACTTCAAAGGCATGTAATTAATTTGTGATGGTAATAATTAGTTTCCATGCACTTACTAAAATTTGCTTCAAGTCACTGACCAGAAGATGATGGACTCTTGTGAAGTGATGCCTCAGCACAATCCCACTTGAAAGTCCTGAGTTTCTCAAGCTGCCTATTTTGACTAAGAGTGTATGTACTGCACATAGTGTAAAACCTGTGTTTTATCATCAAATACAGCGTAACTACTCTGCTCAAGCACAGCTGTAATTGCAGTTCCTGCTGAAGCGAAGTCAGAATGTGAATGTGCAGAACACTCACTGTTTACTGCAGGGTGGCTCTGGCAGACACTGCATGGTAGGTCTGAAAAGAAGTGCTACAGCCCCAGAGCATAATGTACAAACAACAAAGTCCATTTCTGCGCACCACTGATGCTTCCACGAAGGAAACTGAAAAAAAATCCCAGCGGTCAGCTGAGAAGCCAATCTGAGCCAGCAGCACAGCACCAGGACACTGCCAAAGGAGTGCTGTTGGCTCCTCCCTGGAAGTGCTGTGCATCCTGGCCTGGGCAGGCACTGGTAAGACCTTGCTCAGGGATCTCCTGCTACAGAGCAGAAGGTGCCGTGACAGACTGTGGCCCCTGTAAGAGCTGAGGCTGTGCAGGGTATGACCAGCAGAACCAGGAGGGGTGAGTTTGCTACTGAATTTCAGAAAACGGGGATGATAAATCATCTGGTGAAAGCTTGCATTAGATGTGACAATTTTGATGGTTGTGCTGAAAGAACTCATTTCCTGTAGGCATTGACTGAACAGGATTTTTTCATTATGGCAAGAGAGATTTCTCACAACCACCTCCTCCCACTTTCATGTCCCCACTGACTAAATCCCTCTTCAGCCAAACCTGGAAACCTGAAGTTAAAGAGTCAGAAGCCACAGGACTTGGAAAAACCTGGAAGCAGGGTATGAAAAAGGTGGCAACTTCTGCCACAAATCCTCTGCTTAGAGCATACCTTCCTTTTTTTTTCTTCCAAGTGGGAACTGCAGAAGAAAATATGATAACTCAAAGAGACCTTTAAACTTCATGCAGCCATCAGAGACTGAAGCTGTCAGTTCTTTTGCACCTGCCTACAGGGCCATGCAGCCCTATCAAAGCCCCCTCTGGTCACTGATGCAGCTAGGCAGGGAAGACGAGCTGGACCTGGCTGCTGTGGTCAGAACTGGCAGATCAACCCTGGCTGTCCTGCCAACAAAGGAAGCACAAAGGACAGTACAGCAAGAGGAATGCAGTGGCCTTTAGCAGTGCAACCAAAGGCAAAAAAAATAGTCACAGTCACACGGATTGAAGTCCTAAGGCTCATGAGGTCCCACTGATGTAAATACTTACAGAAAGGGACTCTCAAGAGTAGAGCTCTGTTTTCCCACAACTCTGGGTTGGAGCACAAAGCAGGTCATACGTCTGGGTAGGAGGCTCAAGTTGAGAGAAAGGCATAGCTGCCATTTCCAGGCATATTTGCCATGTCATGGGCACATCACAGGTGTCACACAGCTCCACATGCTGCAGGTGGAGGCATCTAGCTGTGCCCTGGGTCAAGAACACTATTCACTGCAGTAGTCCATTGGCAATTTCCTGGTCCCTGGGGAGCAACTTTTAAACAGCATTTCTCCATTTGTATTTTTATATAAAACTGTGTGAAAAAGAAGTAAATAGATCCTGCAATGTTACTGCATTGTCTAGGAGTGACAGTGAAGTCAAGCCATCCTCCAGCCCCTCCGTGCTTCCAGTTTCAAACAAGCAGCTGATTCTTGGTCCTCTGTTTGCTGGCAGCTCAGATCCTTGCACTGCTCTTCATGACCCAGGTCCATTCATTAAGCATCTTCCTTAATGCCTGCTGCAGCCAGTTCAATCCAGGTCAGTTCAATCCCGTCTGTGGCAGTGGCTCCACTACCACACAGAGGAGTTCTCTGCACACAGCATCTCACACCTACCTCAGCAAACAAATCACTTCAGTCCCTTCATGGATTTTTCATCATCAACAACAGCTTTGCTGTAACTTCTGGTCTCCCTCCTCCCTTGGCAAAAATCAGCATTACTGTGACAGCCAAATATTTAGGGCAGAACCTCACCCACACTGCAGTAACTCACTCCTTTCCCCAGCACACAAGCTAAACTCCAGAGGCTTCATTAAAACCTCACACTGCTTATCATTCTTCACCTCCATAACACAGGCCAGTGCTGTGCACTATTCAGCTTGGACCATGAAGGACATGAGGAAAGAGCTGTTTATTTTGTTTTACTTAATTACACATATAACATCTAGCACAAAACAGCCCAGTGACTGGACTCCTTGGCATAAACACAGGTAACTAAGAGTAATGTGCAGAGCCCTGGCCCTCACAGCCATTTCACTGTCACATTCCCCTGCCACAGCTCAGGGAGCAGGCAAACATGTCACTGAGCAACTGCATGGGTTGATTCATTCCAAGAGAGAGAGCCCTTGTAAGAGATCCATTGCATCACATTTCTGTCCCTGCAACCTGGGGCAGGGGCATTTCCAAAGCAGCAGGCTGCTTCCCTTCATCCTCTCTTGCAGCCTGAGGTTGCCAGCTGCTTTGGCCACATAAAGGAAGTACTGACAATGCCACTGAAAGTCACATCCTGTACACAACAGACTGATCTGCCATGGAGAGCACCCTTGACTTTCTCTGTTAGTGACACTTCTGGATGGGAAGCAACTTGCAGCATACTACTCAGACAAAAGGCAGACATCAAGCCAGTACTAAGGTAAGGCCATCACAGCCCAAAGCAGCCACCTGGCTTGGCCCAGCTGTGGAGACAGGTCCCAGGTGTTGCTACTAGGAACAGATCACTCTCAGTGGTGGCACTGCTCCTCACTCCTGCTCTGGGAATAGCTGTGATGATGGCTCAGATCAACAGAAAGCTGTGCCACCTGCTTCTCATCAATCCTAGTCATAGGAAGGGCCATCCAAACAGCTCAGAAGAAAGGAACATGCAGTCAGTATCAGAACAAAGTGCCTAGCAGGCAGGACATAGGAAGGCAGGTATAAGGCACAGGGATGTGGACATCCAGGTCAATTTATTACACAAGAAATAAAATTTCCATTAAAAAAAAAAAATCCACTTGTGGATACTGGCACTGGTCTTACAGGATCGGCCTCATGGTGACAAAATCAAAGTTGTAAGACTCCGGCAGGCCCTGGTGCCGCGTGCGGTTGAATCGTCTCCAGCTGAAGACTGGGAGACCGCCCTGCACGGGAGGGCCATTGATGGCAGAGGCTGTGAACGCTGCAGCCAGACGGAAATCCGATACCTGGAACAAAGGACAGGAACCCAGGGCAAAAGGGCAGTGAGGTTTGACACATCCCCATCCCAGACAGCAGGAACAGCTCCAGGAGATTTGATAACGATAAGGTGAGGGAAGCGAGCAGAGGGAAACAAGCATCGGCAGCAATGCCTCCCCTGTGCAGAGGCATCTCCAGCCACGCAGCAGCCAGTGCTGAAGGGCAGCAGCACTGCCCACACCTGCCCTCTAGCCCTTCCACTACCCAGACTGAAAGACTGAAAGAGCGGGTGCATCTGCCCTCAGGACAACCCTCCCTGGTTTTATGGGGCTGCAGCAGGCAGATGACGGGGTCTGGCCTCAGCTCTGCTGCATGTTGAGCACTTGGGCCATCCCCTGGAGCATGTCAGGGTAATTCAGGAATGGAGAAAGGCAGCACAGAGTTAATAATATCACTACCCAGACTCTGCCCTGTTCCTTCATTTTCTCTAAAGAGGTCCCCAGCCTAGTCCATCTTCCCAAACTCAGACACCAAATTTGCCTGTAGGGTTTGTAACTAAAACAGGTTTGGCCTCTGCTCTGGGTTATTTCTTTCATAGCCCCTCTTAGGCGCCCTGTTCCACCCCCAGCTCAACCCATTCTCCTTGTCTAACTGTTCTGGTTAAGGCACTGCAGCGTGCAATGACCATTCCCTTACCAGACCCCTCTACACAGCCATTTTCTGCATTCCTCTTGTATTACCCAGCTCTGGGAGCCTTGCACTACTGTCCACTGCAACCCACAGCCAGCTGGACATAGCAATAGAGATACCAAAATAGCCTGCCCAGGCCCATCCTAGCAACCAAACTCGTAATCCAGAAATGCAGCAGGCTGGACCCCATAGGATAAAACACTGTACAACTCCTCAGCACACCAGGACTGCACAGCTACTTACTTGGGCATTGCTGTTCACAGTGAAAACACCATATAACCTGCCTAAAATAAATGCCGCTTTCTCCAGGACAGTGGGTCTAAGGATTTTCCCACATCCCCCTAAAATGCAAAGTGATCTTCACCAAACTTTCCAGAAAGCAGTTTTGCAGAGAGGTGGAGCCCCAGAGCAGGCTGGCTTATTAGAGAGCCAGGCTGTTGTAAAGCTAAAGTGAGACTGCAACCACATTCCTGTGGGCTCTGGGAGGCACCCACACAGTCCTCATGAACAGGAGGCTGAGGCTGTACAACAGTCTCCTTCCCTGAGTGAGCTGAAGACTCATTTCCTGCTGTAAGGCTTTGGGGTTTAATCCCTGAACACCACAAGCTCCCATGGACATAGTTGTTTCATACACCTCCCCCTGTATCTTCTGTCACTGTGCCAGGACTGATGTCAGAGACAGGAAGTGAGACTCTGCAGAGAATTCCCATCTGAGGATGTGCCAAAGCACTAGGATACCATGAAAAGAGGGAACAGACATGCCTGGCCATGTTTGCCCTGGTGCAGGGAAACATGCTACAGGTTTGACAGGAGCACAAACAGGCTACAACAAACATTCAGCATATGTTGAAATTGAGGTACTTTACCTTGGAGTCATAGCAGCCTGCAGGCACTGGTAAAGAAGGATTCAGGTCTTCCCGGCAGCAAATGGTGTTGCAAGGATTGTGTTCAGCATAAGGATCATGCTGATAGTCTGGGGTGAAATGGGGTGGGAAGGGCAGGAAGGAAGCAAGAAAAGAAAAGAAGTTAGTCCCCTCATAAAAAGTTGATGCCAAGTACCGGAGCCACTAAAAGCTGGGTAACCACACTCGATATCACATTGCTGTTGTGCTTCTCCCCAGGTACCAGCTACAAGTCTGTGCTCAAGACAGGACATTTAGTAGGCAAGCTCCTAATCCAAGACCATATAGCTACTTCTGCATCCCAGGGGCACCACTGCCAACCTCTAACCACAAATATCTGCAACTCCACCTGATGAAATTCCACATGGCAAAAGCTTGTAGAAACTTTGTCAGGAGAGAAAAGCAGAAGGGAAAGGGAAGTGACAGGTGGTGGCAGGAGAGGGGGAAATGCAGCAACGAGAGCCTTTGTTTTCCTGTTCTGGGTTGAAGTAAGTGTCAAGGAGCAAAACCTTCGAACACCTGCTGCAGTAGCTGCAGGCCAGGAGGGGAAGGTGGACAAGCCTCAGCGTCTATGAGCACGCTGCTACTCACAGCCCAGACGGGAACAATACCCCACCCTGGGAGAGGCCTCCAAACCTCAAGGCCAGTAATCAGCAAGCTCCCTATAATTGGGAATAAAAATATAGCATCTAAAGCTATCAGTACTTTGAGATGGGCTTAGCCAGAAGTTAATTAAGTTGGGTTTAATCTAGTTGAAGAGAACCCTGTCAGGAAAAAAGAACTGAGTATTACCTACTGTCCTGGTTCAACCCCTGCTGGCAACTAAGTACCACACAACTGCTCATCCACTTCCCTCCAAATCCCACTCCTCATGGGATGGGGAGGAGAACTGGAAAAAGGTAAAAACCATGGGTTGAGATAACAACAATTTTAATAACTGAAATAAAGTTAATAATAAAAATTAAAAAGGAGAGGGAGGGAGAGAGAAATAAACCCTGCGAGAAACAAGTGATTCACAATACAATTGCTCACCACCTGCTCACCAATGCAATGCCCATCCCTGAGCAGCGATCAGCCCCTTTCAGCCAGTTCCCCACAGTTTACACAATAAGCATGAGGTTCAATGGTATGGAATATCCCTTTGGCCACTTCAGGTCAGATGTCCTGGCCATGCTCTCCCCTGTCTTCTTGTGCACCTGCTCGCTAGCAGAGCATGGGAAACTAGGAAGTCCTTGACTTATCAACAACTAATATATCAGAGTGTTAAGTAATACTTACACTATGAACATTATTCTCATACTAAATCCAAAACACAGTACTGTATTAACCACTAAGAAAATTAACTCTATCCCACCTGCAAAAGACCATTTGCCTGAACATGGAAAAAGACCTTAAGTTTTACACTAAATTCTCTGGTCTGATCTCATCTAACTGTTGCTTAGGATTTAAGGCTTTCAAGATTGAGAGGCTGTAGATGTATTAGATGATAGCAGTCCATGGAGTGTCTTGGAGTACTCTCTCTTGGAGTCAGAAGCTTTCTGGAAAAGTCAAACAGCAAACCCAAGGGGCCTTGTTCTTGATATAGCAATTTTAGCCCAGCTTCCTACCTCCAAAATAAGCTTGTTATTACAGTTTTGCTTTATGTGTACTTTGCATTTAGGGCAATGTAGGTGATCCGTATGTGAGGTTGCAGCTTCCCACTATAATCCAAGAAATGAAAGTAACACTGCTTATTAAGATCAGCTCCACAGTACACAAACATGTGTCTTACTGTTGTATCTCATGATGTACTTCATGCTTTCCAAGTTGGTCACCTTGCCCTGGTCTCGACGGAAGATTTTTGCTCTTGGAGCAAGCTCATAGGAGAAATCCATGCCGTATTTGACAACGTATGATGCATACCCACTGAGATTATAAATCTTCTCATGGAAAGGGATATTGTATGAAGGCCAGTAACCTGCCAGAGACAAACCCCAATCTGTTAATCACTTGGAAAAGCTGAATGCTCTTGCTTGTATCAGAAAAGAAAATAAGTAATTTTCCATGCCGCATTGCCTTAGCAGCATGTCGAGGAACAACATGGAAAACTGGTTTGAACACAATAAGGCAACAGTCACTGACATGACGAGGGCTGACTCCCAGTGTAACACCACTGGAGACTGTGCGTACCCAGGCAACCCGCCCCCAGACTTCCACCCTCAGGACTCGTCCTGCTAAACAGCTGAGATCAGACTTGTAGGAGCCTGAACAGGCAGCATGGCCACAGCCCTCTTGCAGAGGTTGCCTGCTGAACCTCAGAGGACTGCAAGACCATTTACCTCCACTAAACTTCACAGTGAGAGGCTTGAAGTCACTCTGGTTTTGCCCCCTTCCCATCTCACCAAAGCAGAACAACACACCATGCTGAGATGTCAGGGAGGGACTGACACACAAAAACACACACAGACCACAGAGCTACTCGGGGTGAACAGGAGGCAGGCCAGCACACACACACTTTGTCCAGTGGGGGTTGAACACAGTGATAAAGAAAGGGGAGGATTGCTGCACATTTGCCAGTAGCTGCCTTTGAAGGTTAAGAAGCGATTGATCAGCAGAGCAGAGCCCTGCTCTAACTTTTCCAAAAGCAATCCTGCAGTTTTGTTAAGTCTGAAGAGCAAAGGATGGCAGGCAGGATTCCAGAGAAGAGTTTTAGGTAGGTGACATAAAACTGCCTGAAAGAAGACCACTGTGGAAAGTTGTTGTAACGAGACAGGAGACCTTCCAGGTCAGGAAGTCCTGGAATAAATAAGAATAGATACCTATACCTTAGCATTTAATTTTTTCTAGTTTTTAGGCAGCAAGTATGTAACATGAGCTAGGCCCAAGAGTAGCACCCTTTCAAGTTGTCTTCAAAACACTAACATTCCCTGTTGTTCATTCTCTAATCACACACACCAGGATTTGGCTTGGAGATTTACTTTCTAGGCACTGGTAAATGTAGGGCTCCACATATTAATATCAGCCCAGCACAGTGTGAGGAGGCTGGCTGTAAGATGCTCAAGCAAATCACCTGGAACTCACTGGGAACAATACACATAAATACAACCCAAACTTCCTGAAGGACAGATACGCAGACAGCATAAGCACTGGAATATTGCCTGAGTGGAGGCCTCACTAACTTGGGTCCTGTCGAGGATAGGGAAGACAGGAATACCCTGTCTGCTGGCATTTGCTTATGTGACCTAGAGCCTACCTGAAGGAAACAGGTTGTGTACAGGCTGTGTTGTAATACAGGCCTTCTCCAGAAATTAGTAACTTGCCAGCCCCTAACAATGCAGGCTGGAGGATATGGATACATCAGCTTCCAAAGCAGTAGGGTTTAGTTGTGATTCAAAAAGGTGCTATTGTCTCACATGAACGCATGATGACCCCCTTCTCTCACCTGCAAAAACTTCTTGTTAAAATTGCTAAAACAGAGGAAGCTATTGAAATTCTCCTCCAGCAAGAGCTCTTCTGTGTTTCAGGCTCTGCAAGACTGCAAATCCCATGCAGAGAGTGCAGCAGTCAGCCTCAGCCAGGCTTTACCCAAGGGCTGCTATAAGCCAGTGAAACCTGGCAGGGTGCACAGCAACCAAAAACAACTCAAGAAAGAGCATAAGGTTGAAAGGGGAGGGGAGATGGAGATGACATGAAGGCAGAAAAAATTTCCTGAATCAAAATGCTTTCCTCCTCTGCCCTTTCAGAGTAAAAGATATGAGCAATATCAAGAGATAGAGCAATGAGAATATTGCACATATGGTGGAAGACACTCAGATCCCAGGTTTTGCTCTGATGTGTTGCTTTTAATTATTACTCATTCATCATCAAGAAACATGAACTGCAGCCTGCTTCTGTGACCTCCTTCTTCACTGCAGACAGTGTTGCCATGCCTCACCTCCTCTAAAGGATTCCCGAGTTTTCCTTGTCAATATACAGAAAGCAATTGGACATCTTTGCCTGGAAAGGGCAACATAAGAGATGCCTGTTTTTGAGAACTCATCTGCACTGGCCTACAAAACAAGATGACAGAAGCCATAAGGAAAAAAAATCCTTCCATTTTCAAACCTGTATAAGGAAATGCTTCCTTTTTCCTCAGTACAAGGCTTACTACAGCAACACCTGCCTTTGTTCACCTGAGATTTCAATTCTCATTCTCTGTTCTTTTAGGTTTATGCTTCAAAGAGACTTAAAAAGCCAACACTGGTGGCAAACTCACTCTGACCAAACTAGAGTGTCCGAAGTGCATTATCTTGGGATACCAGCTACAAGGTAATGATTGAGTGTGCCAGGGTCAGCTATTCTACGAACACTTTAAGCCAGCATTGCTCTTGAGAAAGATAAACCTCCTTCACCTGAGCTGCTCCAAGCACCTGGGAACAGGGCAGGGGCCTTGATGGGACTTGTGTGGTGTCCTGCATGACATGGAGGAGTTCAGTTCTGCTCCGTACAGCTGCTGAGGCCTCCAAAACTGCACTTTGGGAGTGCTTAGCCCACCCCGTGTGCGAAGGGCAGTCTTCCTAATGTTTAAACTCCCAGAGACTGACTGCTCTGTTATCCAACATGCACAAGGTACACTTAGATACCTGGGAAAGACATGCGGGTGTGAAGTAATGTGCAACCTCTAATACATACTGCTACCTTTGAGAACAGAGCAGCTACAACATCTAAGAGGGAAGAAGTGGTCACTGTGTGCCCAAGCCCAGGAGCTGGGCTCAGTCCTAGAGAGTATGTCACACAGCTGCTCCAAAATCATTGCCAAAAAGGAACTCAGGTACCTGCCAAGCCTGGCCTCTCTGCACAGGTATAGCACTGCCATGATGCAGTTGCAATGTTTCCAGTGCCAGAGACTGGGGATCTCTATCAGCTTCTTTGTCTGCACACCATGCACAACACAGCATTGAGAAACCCAAAGCAAAGAAAGCCAAAAGAGTCAGAGATGCCTAAGGGAGAGATATGGGACTTTTCCAATCAATAAGAAATATCTTATAAAACTGTACTGACAAGGTGGCAATGCCTGGAATAAACCAGAACTTTCCAAGAAGCTAGACACAAGGAAAAATTTCAAAGAGAAACAATCCCAGCTGCTAACATGGACAAATTTCCCATCATTTTGATGATAAGCAATTCATCAGTTTACCCCCTCAGCATGTGATTATGGGAAGAAGCACAAAGCACCAGACACACTTAAAGCTCAGGCTTTTTGTTGATGATGTAAGTGTCTAGTAAACACTTCTGAATTAAACCTGACAGTGAGCGTTCTGCTTCACCAAGATTTTTGTTTGTTTTCCATCAAGTTGTTCCTAGTCTTGGTAGGGAATTAAAGAATCTTTTAAAGACCAAATATTTATCAGAAAACAGAGATCCAGAAAAGTTCAGGAGATGAATTTAACACAGAACTTCTTTGATATTCAAAAGTTCATCTTCTTGCAGGGTGACCCACTCAACAACCATTTCAAGTAGTCCACAGCATCACAGTTATTTAGTACTGCTCCAGACAGAGCTCACATTTTCCCTCATTGTTCTCTATGACAGGGTAAAATAATACCAGAAAAAAGGCGAGGAGGCAAGTAAGCAAGGAGACAAAGTCTATTTTTCCCACCTCTGCTTCTAGGAGGCACAGATGCTCATGACATTGCTGCCACAGCATACCAGATAAATAGATGGCTATTGACCTGGCTACAGAGGGATGCTCATGCATAGGCTGAGGATTGCTCACACAAGGCTTCCTTACTTTAAACTCAGGACTAGTGTTCAACAAACCCTTCTCTGGTGCAAAACACAATTCTCAGCTCACATTAAGAGATGGTTTTCCTAAACCAGTAACTACTATAGGAGCTATTACCTTTCCGAAGAACATTTGTTTGATCAGAATACTCCACCAGGGTTGGGATCTGCTCAACAATGTACAATGCACCATCATCAAGGCTCCTCTGCAGCTTGACCTTCTTCAGGTCTAGAACCATGTACTGATTGTTGTAGGTTCCTGGGTATGAGAACAGAGAGAGTTATATGTCCTGCCAAGGGAAGGAAACGAGTACCATAGGTAGAAGGAACACATTTTTTTTCCTAAGATGCATATGAAAGTGTACTTACCAGAGTTGCACTTCGAGAAGGTCTCTGCCCAAGTTTTGCCATCATTTGCCATCATGTTGGCAATGCGGACCCTCTGCCAAGCTAACAAGGATTCAGGCACCACTTGCTTAATAAGGGTTTCGTTGAAAACACTGTTGGTAGTCTGCAACATGACCAAGCCGCTGCCTAGTATGTAAAAGTCATCCAGGGACACCAAAAAACCTTAAACAGCAATAACACAAAACTAGTTATCTTTGTGAACCTTTGATATACTCATAGAACAAAACAGAGAGACAAGCCATGAGGATATGGATGAGTCAATGCACGTGTGTGTGAAATGAAACACTACAAAGATTAAAGAAGAGGTTATAACTTCTGCAAGGGCTTTAGGCCCACCTGTTAACACATTTTGAAATGAAAAACTGTCATGCTTTCAAGGTACCTAATTCTCTGTCTCTGTATGCCAAGCTTGTAAGCTTCTCCATAAGTCAACCTACGTCTTATGCTAAGGATTACATACACTAAATGCCTATCAAGTGTTTGTTTCTAACAAAGAAATTAACTAAAAAAATATAAAAGTTCAACAGTGAAAATCAAAGCAAAGTACACACTCCAGAAAAACATTTTCATCAGCCAGTATCAGTTTTAGATTTTTACTCTGTAAAGACAACAGAAGTTAATTTAATTAATTTGAATTAATCCCCTTAATTAACCCCTTCCGCATTAAATCAAGCAGAAAAATCTTCCTTCTAGTTTAATCCTTTCCTGTCTAAGTATTCTTAAAAGCATCTCCAAGACATGGGCATCTCTTAAATCATAAATCACATCCTGTGTATGAGGAGAAGCTCTACGTACTCCTCTTTCTGACATGTTGTCACTGGATTTTTTATGCCTGCCTTAGCTCTGCTAAGTTAATACAGTGATGGATCTGTGGGCAGGATTCCCTTCCAGGCTGCATGCCAACAGAAGTACTAGGTCCAGTTGCAAACCCTTCACCAAGATGTGGCATACAGAGCTGCACAGGTCAGCTATGCCTTGGATAGCATGGGGACCACTTGTACAGCAGAAATAACTTGGCTTTTAGATTACTCAGCAGATACATGGCTGCCAGGTTAGGGAAGAAAGGTTGTGAACTGAGCTCCTGATGGGGAAGTCATACGGAACCTAAACTCTTGTTAAGAAGTTTTTAATAGTATTAGTCTTCAAAGAGTACAAAATGCTAAAATGCTGTGCAACACCATAGTAGCTGAGTTCTATGAAATCTTTCACAGCAAGCTTCATTAATGCAATGTGCAAAGGTCACCAACCTATGACAGCAAGAAAGACAACCCAGCTCTGCCTCCTATCCCTGGGCTTTTATCAAAAGGCAGACCACCTTCAAGCAAAAGTAATGTTTAAGGGCTCTATTTCAGCAAAATTTCTTTAAATTCGCAAGTTCTCAAATTAGAACAGATCCAGGAAAATACACAGCGTGGTCATCTGTTCTCTAAAAAAATATCAGTATAGCACTGACTGAGCACCCTGGCAGCTGGTATATTACTCATGGAGAGAGCGTCAATACAGTATGTACATTATTGGCAGAGATCTCTCTCAAAAAAGTAAGGACCAGAGAATCATCCTAAACTTGGCTCTGCCAGTCTATTTTATACAAAAATCTGCTGCATAACAAGTCAAATGGTGCTTGCCCAAACACAGACAATAACTGAAATTGTTAAAACAACTGTGATGTGAATTGAGCATCAAATCCTGTGGGTGACAATGCCAAATGTCCTACTTCAAAACAAACCAAGTAGTTTCTTTCTTCAATTTCAATCAACAGCTGAGATAAAACAGAAAAACTTGACTCAAAGCAGGTGCTAACACAAGAAATGATGCTGAATTAACTGAAGGTTGAACTCTGTAATTCAAATAAACTTCAAAGATCAACTAAGCTGAAAAGAAGGGGATTTACTTCTGGGCCTTAGTATTTACCAAGTTTTACGCTGCATTGTTTTATAACACAACATGCCCTCCATGATACACCATTACTAGCCTAATTATTCCAAGATGGCTTATACCATTTTGATTTAAGGTACAGGCAACTGAAACAAAGAGGAGCTAAAACACAAGCAACACGTTACCCATGGTAAAGACATCCAGAAAAATAAAACCTGGGTAGAGAAGTTTAGAGATATCGGCAGATGTTTGATGTCCTCTTGAGCCGTTCTTCTAAGTGTGTATGAGAATCTGTTGTAATTGAAGGTGTTATCTCACTGTACACTTCTTCTATTTTTTTCCTGTAAAACCACCTCTGTAAACCCATCTCTGTAAACCCACCCCCCATTTTTGTCAGGAACACAGTCAATTTTTTTTAAAAAAATTTTTTTTAACCCCTCCCTCCAGTGAACCTGACAACTCCTATATACAAACAAGCAAAAGTACTTCTGATTGCATCTTCTGCATCTGAGCCATTTAGATTCAATTTCCAAATGCCACTGGAAAACTGAAGTTTCCAGAGTCTGGAGTTTCACTCATCATGACATTTATCAGCCAAGCAAAGCAAAGCATTTTTTGCAATCTGAGCCACAGTGTTCTCCAGAAAGTCAGCACATCAAAACGAGCATGTGGGTGGCAGCACGTTCCTGGCCACTATTGTTCCAAAAGAGGTAGACGGCTGCTTTCTGAACCAGACAGCATCAGCTTTTTTGGTGTTTTAAAAGGTCACTGTGTGCATTCAAGTGCAGAAAGGGTCAGCTTTACAGGCTGGAAGTCAAAGCTATGAGGTCTAGCGCACCTCCCAGGGATGGAAGTAGCTCCTGGCTGAGATGCCCAATGCTCTGGTGTATAAACACACTTGAATATGGGAAAGTAAAGGTATTCTCTGGATTAGCAGAGAATCAGCAGCTGCTTCTCATGTCAAGACTGAACACCCATCAGCTGCCTTCCTTCCACTTGCACATCTCTCTTAGGCACTAAGAAATAGCACATCCCACACTACAGTTCTAGTCTCATCTCCAAAGCTCACCAGACACTTTGCTTCCCTCCAGGTTTTAAACAGATGCTGGAGGAAGCAGGGAAGCAGGAAATGGTCTGGCAATACCTCATGAGCAAGGTATTCCTGAGAACAAAGGCTACCATCCTTTCCATGACTCAAAAGAGCATCCAAATGGATGAAAATCCTGGAAGCTACAACCTCCCTGCTATCCAAAGAAAATCACAGATTTTATCAGTTAATTTGGCTCCTTTCTTTGAATGCCTCAATGGGCAGTGTAAAGAACTGACGGGAGGAGGGAGGGAAAGGGGCACAGATGGAGGAGAGGTGCAGGTTCCTGTCTGATCCACCACTAGGTGTGTGGCACAAAACAGAGCACCTACCTTGTCTCTATCATCACTTTCTTACTCCCTCAACTGAGCACAGCTTCATTCAACATTTGTGAGGAACATTCTCTGTACAATTTCAGTTCTCTCTGCTATGCATGGATTCACCAGCTACAGGAAGTGTTCATGTCCAGAGCTTGAAGAAGACAATGAAGCTCAAGCTTTCAGTTCAGAGACATTCCTCCTTTCCAAAGGTTCACAGAACTGTCCTACGTGCAGCTCTGCAGACGCGAAGACTATGAGCAGAGTTCAAATGAGGATTAAGGTGAGTTAGTGTGGAAATGAGCAGCAACTGAAGAAATCATTTTCCAAAAAGAAATTACAACTCCCATTAATTTCCACCTGGCTATGCCTCTGCAGGACTACTGCTGCTCTGAAGGGGAGAAAGCAGCAAAGAGAAGATATGCTGTTAACAATGGACATTTGAACATGGTGGCAGAACACTGATAACTGCTGGGGAAGCTGGGATGGACTCTGTAATTCCTGTCTGTCATCCTACCTGCTCACTCACAACACGAGCAAAGAAGTGCAAGGCACTCCAGCTGTACCATAGTGCACACCCTAACACAAATCATGGTTAGTCAATAGCCTCAGAACCTCTAAACTGAGTCACAAAAAAGACTAATTTTTGCAATCTAGTAGCCTGTCTTTTGAAATTCAGTAAATAAAGAAATAATATGGGTAATTTTACTCTGTGACCCCAGGAGAAATCATGGATTTGGCACATTCCTTCTCAGAAGACAAATGACTCCTTAACATCTTCTGACACAGCTTTTGGAGAGCAGCATAGTTTTACTTTATATCCAATCTTACTGGATGACAAGAATCTTTGAATAACTCAGTTAAGTGTCACTGAAGGCCTGGAAGGGCACGTGTCTTTTAATGTTCTCTGTTTCCTCCAGAAGCTAATAGTTCTATGTCCATAGGAGCATGTTATTATGCAGGAGAGATCACTAGGTTGGCCTTTATTACTGGTTCTTAGTATCTATCAAGACAGAGACTAAGAGCAAGAACATTTATGCAGGGAGACATTACAACTGTCGAGTTGAACCATGGCCAGGAGCTGCAGATTCCAGAGTCAGATGCTCTGAAAGTATCTCTCATCATAACACGGAGCAGAGGAATTTGGCCATTGCCTCCTTCCTACGTGATGTCCCTAGAGCATTACTAGGCCAGCGCTTATTCATCCCATGGAAAACTGCAAGTCTGTGAACTACACCCACAGTTAATGCAATCTGCTGCAGTCAATGGACCATGCTTGTCTAGTGCTTGTGATAGCACCCTGCAATCAGGCAGCCAGTGAGCACACTTTGCATACCACAGGCCTCTCAAACTTCACTGTAGCCATGGGAACTATGCTTTTCAACAGTTCTTGCTCAGTTTTGTTGGTAGAAATACACCTTCCCACATCAGTATGTTGGAGTCCACATGGCAATAGGAGGCTTTAAAATAAGCCATCTCTGCAGACCTCAACACTCTCAGGGAAGCACACTGGGATTTTGTACACCAATGAACAGACCCCAACCATGTCAGCAAAGCAGTAGCTGATTTTCAGGTATCCTGCCACACAGTATGCTTTATCAGTCTCATGAAAACAGAATATTTGTATTTCCTTATACAAGGAATCCACAAAAGGAACAACCAAAAGGCATCACCACAGACACTCACTAAAAATAAAATAAATGCTCTGTGTAGCTGATCTTGATCCCCAGTTCTGAATCTGCAGGAAAATCCAGCACACAACAGCTGCTAAATAGAGCCACATTGTTGTGAAGGGTAGTGCTACCATCAGTATTTCAGTTGAAAGACATGAGAGCCAGAATAACCTTATGAACATTTACGTGATGAACAGAGCTCAGAAACCTTTGCTTTCGACCAAATTACACAGGCTTGGCAAGATTCCTTGCAACAAGCCAGTGAAATTCCTCCAAGGCATTCCCAGATAACCCAAGCGCTTGAAAGGCTGTACACTTCAACAAACATTCAGACTACCTCTATCCCTTCCTCAAATTAAAAATCTGTTGTCAGAAAACGTTGCATTCCTGAGGAGAGTCACTGAGGAGGGTCAGAACCCTACAGAAAAAGGCTTGTTTTCAATGTGAAATGAATGCAACTGCTTTTCAAAACATTCTCCCAGTCACAGTCTCAGGAGCCCCTGCCATGAAGGACCCTTTCTCTTACAGTAAGGCACCATAACTCAACAAAGCATGTTTTGAAATCATCAACCAACAAAATTTCATGAGAATGAGATAGTCTCCTATGGTACTTACTTCACTTAAAACATTTTATGAAGATTCTTGACTGTTTGGGTATTTTTGAACTTAAAACTTCACCTCTAAAAACTTATGCAATGTCAGCTCTAAGAGGGAGTTACAGACTTGCTTTGGTTTTTCACATTCCCGTTTCTTGGTGCTATTCTGTAGCAAGAGTAAATATTTTGCTACTCAAACATTACTTGCTGGTGATTTCCAACATTTGGCCTAATCTCCCCAAAAGAGACTCTAAATATTTTGGCTGGCTATATTAATAACACACCAAATAAGCATAAAGAAATACTCCCCTCTGCAACAGCTTACAGAGAAGGTAGAAGAGGAAGATGTGGGGGGAAAGAAAAAAAACCAAAACCACCAACAAAACAACTGAAGGCTTCTGAACCCAACAAAGAAGCCAATACACTTTCAAACAGCGAGTGTTTGACACTCAGTAATAATCCCATTACAGCAGGAGTCATGTCACAGCGGTAAACAGAAGTGCTCAAAATTGTTGTTACCAAACATGCAAATGCTATAGGCAAGGTGAGGAGTTCAACATCTGAGATGACTGCAGACTACACAAGCAGAATTCAAAATAGCATGTTTGTGCCAGAGGTAAAATATTTTAACCAGTACTATTCAGAGCATTGAAGGTGATTAATCAACAGCAAAAGACAACAACAACAATATCATGTTCAAGACAGAAAATTCAAGGTGGCATTTTGTCCTCTTGGTGGCTAAAAGTTTTAAGGTAGATTGAAGCCAGCGCTTGTTGAGTTACCATTCTCTTCACAGCCAAGACAGCTATAAGACAGTAAGGTGGCCCATGCCAAATTGAATATCTACATTGTTTTGGTTTTCTTGGCTTTACCTGGGTAACTGCTGAATGAGACACGGCTGGTGCTGGTGTATGGATCAACTATATTGAAGTTCCAATGCTTATATATTCTCAGTGTGGCTGCATAAGTAAACCAGCTGGAATGGGCAAAATATATATTCTCATATCCAGGTAGAACCTGGAAAACAGAAGCAGAAAGATTAATAATTTCAGATCCCACAATATTCTGCATGTTTTCTACTTGATGGAAACTGGGAGAAGTACTTGTTTTAAGTAGTTTGATTAATTGCATTGTTGAAGAAAGAGCAGATTCTTGTGTTTTTAACTATGTACTAAACAAATTTCTGAAACCTCTAGAAACAATTCTTGCC
>WEKY01041315.1:10998-23651 GCA_013390045.1 Picathartes gymnocephalus
ACCGGAGACGCGCGCCGAACCGCCCGTGGCTGGCCGCGGCCGGGACGCGAAGGTCGGGGCTGGCGAGGAGACGTGCTGAAAGGCTCGTGTTGGACGTGGGGCAAGCGCCAGAGCACGTAGGTGGTGTCCTCTTCATTCCTGTTACTTCTTTAAAATGCGTGGTAAAGCAGCGAGGTGTCGGAGTGGTAGATGCAGTCCGGGAATGGGGAGCTGTGTCAGCTTTCGATATTAGGAGATATTTCTTCACAGAAAGAATGATTAGATATTGAGATAGGCTGCCCAGGGAGGTGGTGGAGTCATCGTCCCTGGCGGTGTTGAGGGAAAGGCTGGACGTGGCACTCAGTGCCATGNCTTGGCGTGGCACTCAGTTCCGTGGTCTGGTTGTCGTGGTGATGTTCGGTCATCGGCTGGACTCGATGGTCTCAGCGGTCTTTTCCAACTTAATCAATTCAGTGCTTCTGTGATTCTGTAGCTGTTGAAATAATACATGGTTGGATGAAGAGCACATGGGGTTGGAGAGGCAGTTCCAGAGGACAACCAGCCACACTGCCCATTGTCTCCACGTACTGTCTTCACACGATCCTGCATATGTTGTCTTACTTCACACGATATGTGGGTTCCGTGTACGAGTTAGGCATATTTCGGGGGTTTTGTTTGTTTGGGGTTTTTGTTTGTTTGTTTGTTCTGTTTTGGGTTTGTTTTGTTTTGTTTTAATTTACTTAAGTCTGTGTAGCTGCTCATGCAGACTACTTGTTGCAGTAGGTGATACACCTTCCAGACTTGTATATGGTGACTTAGCAAGTAAAGTTAACCACTGAAAACATGAGTTACCCTGAGAGTAATTAACAGGATACTCTACTACTAAATGTGCTTTTAAATAAGCTTGTGTAAAATCTGTAAAGCTTTAGAGCTACAGATTATAACTGTGCTTTATGTTTTCGGTTCAATAACCACTGAGTGCTCTAACAACATGCCTCATCAGTATGGTAGAGATCGGAATAATTCCAGCTATTAGCAGTAAATTACACTTCAAAAGCTAGAACCAGTCGTCTCCTTCTTTCTAATTAGAAATATGTTACCAGTATAAAAAAAAAAATAGAGTATGTAAAAATGCCTGTGTTCTGAATAGTGACAAGGTTACAGTGTGTGACTTCTCAGCACCAGGCACTGAAGGTGTATGTAGATTTGGTGCTGAACTAGATTTTAGATTATTAGGTAAGACACTTAGGAAAAGCAGGTATCTCCTAGAAGTGTCCATAATCGTATTTGGTGAAAGTTTTAATCCAGTCACTGGGTGCTTAGGATAGGTCTTTCTAGTTTTAGTGAACTCAGGGCTTCTGCTGTGTGGTCTCAGAGGCTTGAAGTAATTCACAGGACTTCAGCTACTTAGGCCAAAACATTCTAAGCATAATGTTAAGCAGTCTAAAGGGGTGTACTGTTGTAGGTAGTACTCAGGTGCTGTTATTTTGGAACTAACTGCCTGATTATTTTTCTTAATTTTGTTTTAGGTGTGTACGCTAGGGAGAGGAAATTGGGTTCCCAACCAAACACAATTGCGTTCATGGAAACTTAAGTAGTGCATCTGTAAGAAAAATATGGATTTGGGATCACATTCCACTTTAAACGGTAAGTAGTTGCCAAACAGTCATTAAATTAATATCATATAGATTGTCTGCTAAGTGAAAAGAATTCACATTTATGTCCAAAGGTGAAAACTTGTCTTGTTCAATAACTTAAGGCATTTAGTTCCTCTTGTGTGTATACCTTTAAGAATAAGATTTGCTAACTTGAAAGATTGGCATATTCAAAAGTGCTCCCAGTATATAGTAATGGGGAATTTCATCTTTCATCTACACATTAATGTAAGCTTTTCATTCTCCTCCTGGTAAGGCAAAGTCTACAGATGTGGACAGAGGTCACAATATAGGCATTAAAACTGGAGCTGAAATAACACAAGAACACTGAATTTTATTTGTTTTTTTAGAAATTGAGTAGCTAATTTGTGATCTTTAAAGAATTGGTAATACTGCTTAAATTAGTTTTGACAATGGTTTACACAAGTGAAGTATTACAATTTTTTTAAGACTCATTCAAAACATTCTCCATCAGCTCTCATTCCAGTTGCAGAGTATAGATTTATTAGTTTACCATTCTATATTTGCAGAAGGGTTGCCTAGAAACCCTAGTTCCCCCATGAGCCTCATTAATTTTAACTTGTGACAGCTTTAATGTCTGGCCACCTTTTTATCTCACCAAAAATCAGTTCAATCCATGCCAGGGGAACTCAAAAATATTTTATACCCTGGCCCCTCCCCTGTTAATAATTGAAAATGGTAACGTGTCATAATAAACCCAATAGGAACATGACTTCTAAAGGCGCAATTTTACAATCCAATTGGATTTTTTTTTAAATACAAGACAGAGCTATTCTGATTTTTTTAATAATATTTCATACATACCTATTTTTTCACCCCTTCATGAGTGGTGAACAGTGTTTGAACCCAACGTCACACAATCTTTTGATTTTGTCTGTGGCAGGAACAAGTGGCAAGGTCAGCACAGACCGGACTGTTCAGGGAGACAAAATATAAACTCCCTCAGCAGGGTCCACTGAGGTGTTCTTGTGGCACACCAAATCATACTTGCCCTCCTCACTTGCAAAACAAGTAGAGCCAGACTTTGGACTGATACTGAAGAAGAATAGATGAATTAAACTGTAAATGGATATGTGAGTTGAACCATTCACAGTTAATGTGATAATATTAGGAAAAATGCATTACATGGACCATGTTCTTCAGTTGGTTCCTATTGGCATGGAAGGTGGTTGTTAAACATTATCAGAAGAGCATTTGTTATCGCATCATGCATAAATTATACATGAAAATATGTTGTTCTGAACAAACACGTTTGTATTAGGCAGCCCTAACCGTACAGTAATATGGTCACGTTGGAGGCTTAACTTCATTGGGTTTCATTAAATTTAGAATTTCGCCTGCAACTTTTCCATCCCTTTCGGGTGGAAACAGCTGTGTATGCATAGCGTGGCGTGATGCACCTGTGGCTGCGGGTTTGCCACTGTAGCTGAAGCCTTGGCCCTGCCACGGTCACCTCGCCCCGCTCGTTACCGTGGAGATGCAGTCGCAGGGAATACGGTGCCTTTGGAAACGCCGTTTCCAGGCTGCTGCGGGCTCGGGGCGGGCACGGCTATCTGGGCGCTGCGTGGCGCTGAAACCGAAAGTGCGGGGCCGGGGCGGGCCTGTGCTCCGCCCGCCCTCCGCGGCCCGCCCGCTCCGCTCCGTTCCGCTCCTCCCTCCCATGAGCGCCTGAGCCGCCCGGCCTCAGCATGTCGGAGAGTTTCGACCGAGCGCCAGGTGCCGGCCGGGGCCGCGGGTGCGGCGCGCCGGAGAGCGGCGGCGGGGCCCGCCCCGGGGGCAGCGTGTCCCGCGGCTCGGGCTCGGCCGAGGAGCAGCAGCACCAGCCGGGCGGCCTCTTCCCGCAGCAGGAACCATTGCGGCCTCCGAAGACGGCGCCGCTGGGCACCGGGATGGCAGGTACGGGCTGCTCTCCCCGCTCTTTCTTTTCCTGGGGCGGCTCCCCGCGGCGCCGCAGGGGCACCAGCACCTGCCCTCGGGAGCGTGGTCCTGTTCCCGGCTGTGCGAGGCTTGCACCGCGCTGAGGCCGGGTCAGCGTGGTGAGCCCTGGGGGCCGGGGGACACCTGTGTGACTAGGGAGGGGTAAGAGGAAGAAAACGAAAGAGAATCATGTGATGCACGCTGCAGTCGCTCACCACCTGCTGACCGATGCCCAGCCAGTCCCCCAGCAACAATTGACAACTCCTGGCCAACTCCCCCCCAGTTTATATACTGAACGTCACATTCTATGGTATGGATTATCCCTTTGGCCAGTTGAGGTCAGCTGTCAAGTCTTTGCTGCCTCCCTGCTTCTTGTGCATCTGCTCACCACCTGAGCATGGGAAGCGCAAAGTTCTTGCTTTAGAGTAAACAGGACTTAGCAATAGCCAAACCATCAGCTTGTTATCAACACTAGCCTCATACTGAATCCAAAACATAGTGCTGTACCAGCTAGCAAGAAGAAAATTATCCCAGCTGAAACCAGGATGCTGGGTTGTGGACCTGGACCAGGTAAAGTTGTGATGTTGTGTTGCAGCTGCTTGCAATACTCTCTGTCCTTTCCCCTCTCCTGTGCCCCCACATCTGAGTGTGCTTTTTATCCATCTGCTAATCTGACTGCAGATGGTCTCAGCCTTCCCCCTGCTGAAGAATTCCAGCCTATTTTCAAAAAAATTAACCCAACCTGACAGTAACACAAACCAATTGGTCACCTTTTTCAGGTAGGTATCAGGTTCTGTTTTCAGTAAACTTATGAGCTAATCTGTAAAGAGAGGTTTGGAAAAGTATTTTAAAAGCACTTCAATTGGATGTATTGGCAAATGGTATATAAAAACAACAACAGCCAAGTGTCCTTGAGTGTTTTGAAAATAAGTGTTGGTAAAAATCAATTATGTCTGTCATTTATTGTCCTTCCAAATGTATCTTGTATTTGTTTCTAAAATCTATGGAAAATCACAGGATAATGAAATGAACTATAAGCAAATTTACTAGTTTCTTAGGTTAACTCTTAGAAAACATGATTACATGGAAAAGAAGAGAGGGTTTTTTTCCCTTCTCCTGTTTTTTTGGTACACCTGCACATGAACACAGTTTACTTTCTACCATGTAGAAAGACATCTAGAGTGTGCTTAAATTAATATCCATACATAAAAATTAACAATAAAACCTCTGTACTTAAAGTAAGCATATGTATTTGAAGGAAGTATAGCTATAGTTAAACCATACTTTAAGTAAAAAAAAAAAAATGTATTCTGTGTTTCTTCTGTGTGAATACATACTAATTTAGTGATTTCTAAGTCAAGCTGTTAACAAAAATTTTTCAGAGCATCCGCAAAAGATGGAAATTCCATCTGGATCACAAGACAAAGTTTCAGTACTTGATTCTGGACCAGAAATGGCTGAACCTCAGTTAGCTGTGGATCCTGTAGCAACATCAAACTTGTCTGTTAAAGCACCTGAATTTTACCCACAGGGATACAGCCAGAACTTCATTCAGAATTTCACAGTGAGTGTTTTAATTTCGTTCCTTAGTATGTGCCAATTTACTTATATTCAAATTAATAATGTTTTCTTGAGATCTTTTATGTCAGATAATTTGAATTCTTTATTTGCTGATGAGATTGCAGAAATTCTCATGATAACCTCCAGAGTTGCAGCCGGGATATTAAGTGGTAATGGGTGAATATCATGATGCTCATGAGAGCCTCTGCTGTGGGATATTTTGCCAAAGCTTGCTGCAGATAACCACATTCCTTTTTGAGTACACCAGGCATTGGTTACATCCAACATGAGAGTAAGCTGTTTTTTTTTTTGGTGACTACCTCTGTTGTAGTTGCATCTGCACTGCATTTTAAGTGAAAGTGTAACTTCACTTTTATGCAGAATTCACAGGTTTTTGAAGAAAGCGTGTGAGAAAGCTTGAAGTTCAGCTTTTCTGAGCACAGGTTTTGCCTTTCCTGAATTTCCTGTGCCACAGGTACCATTTGTCATGACTGCCTAAGCTAGTGTACCATCCTGTGTCTTAATTCCTTCAGTGGTGTTGTATCACCAAAGGGCAAAAAAAGCATTAGACTCATTCCTAGCAGTTACCTACCCACACACCTAATACGAAATGTGTTTCCAGCCAGACTCAGATCAATTTGTAGATGCATCATGTAATAAAAGCTGGTACTTCTATTTTCTACTCCATTGTCTTCCATGTTACTGCTTCAGTAATTCTACTCCAGGAAAGATCTCTGTGAGTTCTTGGAATATCCTTTTGTTATGCAAGCAGTCATACTCTGGTACTATATCTAAACAGGTGGGAACTTTTACAAACACAATCAAGTGATAAAAAAAAAAAAAATAGTGATGCTGAATCAAATAGATGTTTAATAACTGGTAGGAAAATACTTTATTTGAATGCTAAATATAGTTGTTTCATGTTTTGAAATCTTTTCCTCACCAGCAAAATTTAAGTTACCTTAGTATTACCAGCTTTGCCTGTTTACTGCATGTAATTACTCTCCTGCATAATACAAGCCCACAGCCTATAACGACAGTTAACAATGCTAATGTGAACCTGCTTTGGTGAATTGACAGTCTAGGGGAATAATAATTACTTTGCCTCAGCTACATGGCTGGCTACATGTTTTCTATAAATAAAGTGTTTCAGTTTCAAGACAAAGAAGAAACCCAAACAGCCTTTCGAATAGCATATATAGTGCACTCTTAAAACTGCTAAGTTTCAGTGCCAACGATGATGCTTTTCAGCTGTTTTGCAAAAACACATGAGAATGTGGGAGTTCCTGGTTGCCGTGTTGTTGGAATATGCTATGAATGTGACTCATCTATTAATAAAAATATCTCTGAAAGCATTAGCAAAACATGTTGCAGGGACTTTAGTCTAATCAGAGTATGCTACACATAAAACGTGGTCTTTTACTTTCATCCTTCATTATTACAAAATCTATTGGGTTTTTTTTTACTTTAGTAACTGAAGGAATTCTCTAAACTGGGCTCACTTGTAACAAAAATAAGAAATTTAGCACACTTTACAGTTACACTGATTTTGACCATGAGTTTTAAAATTTGAATCAAAACAAAGTTTTGAGAAACTTTTTTTACTTAAAATTAGTACTTTTCAGCTTTCATTAATAAAGATCCCTGAATTTTTAGATCTGAAATATTGTATTTCTCTCATAAAATACACAGTTGTTTTGCAATAGCAAAAAACATTTATTATTTTAAAAATAGCATTAATTTCTTGTTTGATTGTGGGCTGTTATACTATAATTACTGTGTCTGTCCATGTAACATTTGATATTGGGTCAGTTGATTTCCAGTCTTTCCAGTTTTTGATACTCAAAACTATCAATTACACATGAAGATGGTTTAAGGAATACAGCATACAAGGTTTACTAGAATTTTCAGAATAACTTTGCCAGGACTTTGAAGAAAGGCCTCCATGTAATTCTCTGTTTGCATACAGAGTCCAACCCACGGGAAATTGTAGTTGTCTGTAGTAGAACTAGTGACTAGATAGTTTGGATTGCCAGTAGGAAACATCAGATTTGTTTCTTGGAATGGCTGTATGATAATAATATGGCTGTCACTCCATCAGATCAACATAATAAGGTTCTTACTTCATAGTTTTAGGAGTGAGATTTTTGTTATTTTAGGGTTCCACTATCCTTCCCTCCTGCTTCTTTCTTTTTTAACTTCAGTAATTTCCGTCAGAAGACCAAGCATGAGAGTGCCATTTAACCTCATTCAGTATGCATAGGTGGTTCTGTATATGCAACAGTCTTTTTGTACTTGGGTTTGCAATAACTTTATTGGAAACTTGTTGAGTTCATGTAACTGATGAGGTATAAAAGCTTGTTCCTAAGAAGTCTGAAGAAGAATCAAATCAATGATAAGTTATTAGTGGCTAAGTTCATAAATGGAAATGTGCGTTTACTAGATATAGGAAAATAGCAATCAGTACATATACAGAAACTGAGTTTTAAGAGCAGATTTGTCTCATAAATCTTTTCTATAGACTTTCTGTTTTATCTTTATGTAAATCAGAGGAGTTTTAGTACCTACTTAGCCTTCTACTCTTATATATGTAAACTCATGAACTGACACATAATAAAAGAGAGGCAAATCTATAATCTTTCAATCAGTTACTCTTTTCTTGTGCATAATCCAGGATCTCATCCTATAGTTATCAAAGATTAGAGAGAAGAATTGGAGCACTGGCTTGATGGAGAAACTATTGAAATTAACAAAAAAGTTGTAGTTGACTTCCGTGGCTTTAAATTATAACTTTGTAGTGATGTGTTGTCTTACAGGCTAGAAGCCTGTTCAACTCCTCTTCAAAAATAATCAAGAGCCATTTGTTTTCTTTTTCTTGAGTTGATACATTGCATGGTTCTACCATTATGTTAAATCTTAAAATCAGACAATGAGAAATGCAAGTACTTTACATCTAGAAGCTATTAGGCTAAATTTAGTTAGTTTTTAAAGTACCAAGTATAAGTAATTTTAATAAAGTTGTATATTTCTGAATTTCTAAAGTATTCATTTTTCTCTCCCATTTGTTCAGTTCCCTGGCATAGTTACTGAAACCCAGACTGCTTTTGAAGTGGCATATTTAGTACAGGTGGATGAATATGGTACAGAGTTTAGTTCTCTGTGTTTAGCCTCTTAATTACAAACTGGAAATAAGAGTATACAGCAGGGACACCAGTATACCAAATGGTGTTGGGATCCCTTGCAAAATCAGGATGTTCCCAAAGATTTCTTGCCAAGTGAGTATGAGAGGAAGATACCTTTCTCTCTGCTGAATGAGGATCTTGTAACCATCTGATGGCTGTCAGACAGAGCAACTTCTTTTGCTAGCTACAGCAATTGCGTGCTCTGCAGCCTGACTGGAGAGTTTTCAACAGGTTGTTTGGAGAGATGCTAGTTCAGCTTTATGTGATTAAGCTGCAGTAGCTGCACAGTAATGTAAGAGTTCTGTGAACAAACTAGTTTTAAGTTTACTGGGCTGTTTGAAACTGCCTTATAAATGTTGATTTCCTTCAGTGAAGCAGAGTATGTAGCAAGTCATACATAGGCCTGTTAGCCTTTACTTTTTGGATTTCTAGGCTCCAAGCCATTAGGATCATAGAAAACCTTAGGTCAGAAAGGACCTCTGAAGTGCCCATGCTTCAATCCTCAGGTTGTCAAAGGCTTTATGTAGTAATAATTTGCCTCTATTTCCATAAACCCATAGTTTTTCCCGTTTTTGGTGGGTAACATTGTTACGTAGTCCTTAGTGTTATCAACTGGCAAATCTTCTACTTCATTAAGTATCATAGGAAATCTTTCTAGTTTTACTTCTGTTTCACTGATGTGTGCCCCACCTCATTAGCTTATGACTTGTCTGAATGATTTTGGAAAGTCTGCTTTTTTTACCCACACATTCTTCACAAGTCATGAAATTAATATCAGGATGTGATTTTCAACAATGTGTATCTGTCTTTCTCATAGTTCATACCCAGCTAAAAACTCTTCACTGATCCATGTTGCTTCACAGTAGAGGAGAGATAAAGTAGTGAAAAATCCCTATTAAGGGAGTAGAAGGGGGAGAGGGAGAATATAGTTATAATCCTTGTTGATATATTTATTTGCACTAAGGAAAGAAAAAGTGCTTTATCATTTTAGCTCAGCTTTACTGTAGATATCCTTTAAACATTTTTAAATGGTAGACACAGTTGAGGATTCTGATTTTCTTCATGTTACTCTTATGTCTTGAATTGCAAATTGTAAGTCATTTTTTTAGAAGTGCCTCTTCAGGCTCCTTCTGGCATTTCTGAAATCTGTGAGATGTTTTACACAGTCTTTTGTGTAGTGTAACAAAGTGAATTATTTGTACTGTGTTACTACTAGTGACATCATGAAGTGTGCTGCTTTCTTTGCTGTTCTCTTCATATAGCGGCATTATAATCATTTGGAACAGTATTGACATTAGATAATCTCACAAAGATTCATGTCTGAATGGAAAAAATCAACATTCTTCTGTTCCATTGGTGGGAGCGTAAATATCAATAAAGTAATACTGGGTAGCCCCTCCTCTCTTTAGAGACCAAGTGTGTTTACTGTCTTGTCTGGTTTTAAGCCTCAGTAGCTGTAAATAAATGCAATTCCATTTGAATAGTTCCATTTCATGCCTTGTAATCTTTCATCTTTTGCCAAGAGATGCAAATACACTGACTTTAAAGTAATAGTTTTTCTGATTATACTTCTTACATGGGAACAATACTATGTATTTATTGTATTTCTTTAGTTACTCTCCCTTCTGCATATTTTTGGAGCACTATACACACTATCTAAGCCCAAAATACCTTGTTTCAAATTTTCCATTCTTTTTCCTTCTACAGTTCAGAAATCCACAGTACAGTTAGCGTCCACACCAGGAATGGATGTTGAGCCTCAGTTTGGTGGTAGTTCTACCCTAACAGATAAACTTACTTTGTTTGTTAGTTGATCTTGCACCAAACTTGGGAAACTTATTTCTTTTTAATCCATATTGTTATGCATTTTCCGGGGAGACCCTAAATATATATAAAGTGTATAAAAATACTTTGCTTGGTTCTTAAGGTGGTTGGACTACAAGAGATTTCTGAGGTCTACACTGCAGGAGGTGTTGAGGTCTATCCTGTGTGAAAATGTTGAAGTGAACTGTGTAATAAAGATCACTATCAGCTATGCAGAGAATCAAAACTAAGGGCTATATGGTTATTTCTGGAGACAGAAGGTGTAACAGTTTCTCAAGTTTATTTTTAAGTTGGTATATTCTTTCACTTCTGTAGGATTCTTCCTTTGAAGATAGATGCTATGGCTATCTGACTCTGGCAGAATATGTACAAGACTTCCTAAATCACCTCACAGAGCAACCAGGTTGTTTTGAAACGGAAATAGAGCAGTTTGCTGAAACACTGAATGGCTGGGTCATTGCAGATGAAGCTTTACAAGAACTTGTTGAACTCATCTATCAGCAGGTAATGTATTGTCTTATAGGATGGACATATGCCTCTGCCACCCAGTGTCCAGGATAGGTATTCCAGTATTTGTTACCTAATTGTATCAATGTAGTATTTTAATGATTTGATATTTTTTTCCTGTTACACTGAAATACATAGGGAAGGATTTTGCTCCTAAAAAATAAATTGAAATAATTAAGTAAATTGAAATAGTAGCTCAGATTTGGGATACCTGAATTGTATATATTTTCCCAGTTTGCTCTGTTTCTTTTTTGCTTGTTTGTATCTCATGGGTAACATACTACAGTTGAAATTACGGCACTTAATTAAAGGAAGTTGTATTTTAATTTCTGTTTTTGTGTAGTAAAGATTGAAGAAACTTATACAGTGTTGTACACTTTTATTCTCTTGTGCAAAAAAAATTCTTCATAGTCCTAAGATACTTTTAATTCCTAGGTATTTAAAAAATGTAAATTCATACTTACTGTACACACCAGCCTTTGAGAAATCTTCTTTATTGCCAGGCTTTTTTCTTCATTTGAAATATACCTATTTCAGAACAACTGGAGCAATTTTAGCATAAGTGGAAAAAAGGAAAGCTCCTCTAGGGGTAACAAACTCCAGTCCCATTGCTGGCCATGGAAATGAGGACAGAGACCTTGAGCTGAACTCTGTACTAATTGGGGGAGCCATTGGAAAGAACAGCTTAATATGTGTTGCTTAGCAAACGAGCTGCTGTTACTGTCTTTTGAGCTTGCTGCAGAGAATGAAGCCATGCTTCTGGCTTGCTCTTTATTATGTTGGGTGTCTCACCCTTTCACAGGTTTGTTGCTTTCAGGTTCTACCTTGAATTCAGACTTAACACTGAAGTGCAGAATATTTTAATCTGGTGTATGTAGGAGTGGAATGACTGGTTGGTCATTGTATAGAACTGCAGAGTCTTAGGTTTCTCATGATTATACAGAATTAATGCAAATTTAATTGAGACCAGTTTAGTTAGACATGAGGATCACCTGTGCTGCATTTGGCAGCATTGCTTTCCCATCCTTTATTTGAACCCATGGAGGATAGCTTAGAAAAAGATTAAAATATTCCCTATAACTTTATTGGAAAGGAAAAAAGACGACTTCACGCTATTTTTAACTTCCTGTGTTTTAAATGTAATGCCTCTCATTTAACAGAAGTCTTTAATGTTGCCTCTTCCTCTCTGCCCCCCTTTAGAAACAAGTTCAGTGTTAGGGTTTACTGTGACTTCCTCAACTGAGAAGCTCAGTGTTAGTCTGAAATTACATGAAAAATAAAGCTTAATGCCAAAAAGCTGTGGTAGTGTCCAAAAGCATCTAATTTTGGATATGTTGTATGTCAGACTAGCAGTGTTTAAGAAAAGCCAACTACGCTTATTATTCTTCTGTCTTGAGCAGAGGTTCAAGTATTTGTCTCCTGGGTTTTCACAAAACAATTAAAATTGCTGAAATTCATAAGCATTGGCTTCAGTGATATAAATTTGACCCAGCTAAGCAGATTTACAGATGCTAGGTTTGTGAGGGAAATATACTGAAATGAGGTAAACCCTAGTTCTGTAAGGTCTTCCCTTCACCTCTATGTAAGGTATCTTAATCAGTCTATAAATATTAATTATATACTTCCTCCTGTTCTTATTTATGTCTGAACAGAGTGAAGTGCCAGTTCTTTTGTCTTCCAAAAGCTGAACACTGACTTCATATTTAAGAACCTTGACTGTTGTCTAGTTAATGCAGTGGATTGTTCCTGTTAGAGCAACTACAGTTTCTCAAGATGTATATTGGTAGATTAAGCCTTAATGGTTAGACTGTGACTTCTGTGAATTGGAGATGAAGCGGTTACCAGCAATAATTGTTCCAAGAATATGATTTTGCAATGTAATTATTGATTATTAGGAAGATACAGGGTGGAATTTTTTTTTTGTCTGTTTTGTCTGTGTGCTATGCCAAACCATATTACCTAAAATTTAGTTATTTCAATGTTTGATGCAACCACAAGTACAGACCAA
>WEKY01041322.1:0-13726 GCA_013390045.1 Picathartes gymnocephalus
TGTGTTGTACTGCATGTCGGCTTCACCTAGCAGGGGAGGGGTCAGCTGCGAAGGCATGTTGCATCTGGGCTGGCTTGGAGGCTGGGGGAAAGGTGGAGTGGCATCCCTCAGCGGCAGGATTGGGGGGGNCCCTCAGAGGCAGGATTGGGGGTGTGGCCATGCCCCCCCAAGGCAGAGGTTGAGGCGGGGCCACAGCCCATGGAAGCCGGTGCAGGGGTGTGGCTATGCCCCCCCCCACAGGCAGGGTCATAGGCAGGGCCACGCCCCAATGAGGCATCGACATTTCCACAAAGGCGGCGTCAGAGGGTAAAATACTCCCCATCTGGGCTGATCTGGGGATGTGGCTGCGTCCCCTAGAGGTGGGCTTTGGGTGGGGCCACACTCCAAGGAGACATTGGTGCATCCCATGAGGATCGAACCACATGGTCAATGGCGGAGTGGCTGCTTGACTCCAGCCAGCTGCTCAGGGCCATGGTGGGGCTGTACTGCTCATGGTACCAGCCTGGGGAGGGTGCAGTGGCATGGATCTCTGAGGAACTGGCATGGGGTGGCTCCACACCGGGCCACTGGCCAGGACCATGCCGCTCTTGCGTGCCCCACTCCGCTCCATGGCACTGCCCAGAGCCGGGCCACTGCCTGGAATTGCACTTCTCCGGCACGCCCCGCTCCACTCCATGGCACCGCTCGCCACCACACCACTGCCTGGAATTGCGCCACTGCACTCGGCAGTTCTGCATGGTGCCGCGGCACTGCTGCCACCTCCATAGCACATCGCGGCAGGACTTGCTGCCACCTCGCAGCTGGTGCTCGGGTTCCCAGCATGACCCCTCACCTCTCTCCACTCCGGATCCCAGTCACATGGAGGTATTGCGAAATCCACCATGTTGCCACACGGTGCAGGCTGCCCACTGTTTCTCAGGGCTCCACGGCTCACTATGACTCTTCCGCGTGGGATGTTAGTGTGGAGGGTCTTCCTGGGACAGAAGCGTGTGATATCTGTTTAAAGCTGCGAGGCTGTGGGGGGTTTTATGGGGGTATCAGTGGTGTGCCCCCTCTGGGAAGGGAGGGGGGTGTCCGACTCCTCTTCTCAGTGGTCTGGTTCCCAGTTTAAGCCATGCACCACTCTGATCAGGTTTAATATAAGTTGGCAGGGTTTTATAACTGCCATAGCAGTATAATCATCTTTGGCAGCAGAATGCAGGACAACGCAGCTATTCTGAGTCCATATTTTAAAATTCAAGGCTGTTTCTGCTGAAATATCCAGTCCGTGGTCTTTTGCCCACAAAAGGAGGTCTAGCCATTCCTCTCTATCACAGTCCACTCTAAATACTTGAAGAAAATGTTCCCATACCTTGATAGGCAGGAACTTCATCCGAGAGAATAATCCTCCCATGTTGATTTTATTCCGAAGATCAGTGGCAGAAATCCAAAGGTCTCCTCCCACTCTGAAGGCAGAAGTTCCTCACATGAGGCACCACCTGTTACGTTAAATGCACCCGAGAAGAGACAGAAACAACACTGACCCTCAGCATGGTTGCAGGATAAGAGAGATTTATTAGTTGGGAGCCCCTTTATATAGGGAAGATTCAAAAGCTCCCACCTTGCCTCCTGATTGGCTAGGGTTATAGCCTGGGCAGTTCCCTGGCCAGTGACGCATGCTGTATCTGATTGGCAGAAGTCTTTGATGGACAGCTCAGCCAGGGGCACAGACAAGCTGTATATTGCAACAGAAAGGACTGGACACCTGAGAAGCACTTCCCAGCTCATGGGGAAGAGATAAAGGGATTATGGTCCTAGCAAAATTACCTTCATTTAGCTACAGGATTGGCCAAGATAAAAAAATTCCAACTGACTGAAACACACAGATGTGTAACAGTCCACAGAAGGACACAATGCTTCTAAAATATCTACACCAAAATCCTGCAGATGGGTAAGGAAATCAGCCAGGGAAAGTCAGTTTCCTATAGCTCTCATTTCTAGCCGTGGAGAACTGCAAGAACCAATCCCCCAGTTTGTGGTGATAGGAAAGGCCTCTCCTAGGATGCCCTGCAGTTCTAAGTGTACCCCAGTTATGCTTCCCTGATTGGTTTGCCTACCTCCCTGCCCCCTTCCCGGAGAGAGCTGCTGGGCTGGAGTTCATCCTCGCTGGAGCTGCAGCGCGGTGGTCGCAGCCAGGGAGAGAGAGCGGGAGCTCCCTTCCCCAGTTCCCCATCGGTCCCCATCCCCTAGCTACGCCCTCCCTATCGCCGCATTGGCCCACACACCTTGGCCCCTCCTGTGTGCTGCCCCGGAGCCCTCAGACCATTGGACCCTGATGCTCCCCCTGCCCCTTGCCTCCCCAGGAAAAATCCCTGTACGTTTCCAGTTCTGGGTTCTCTGTTTCTGGTCCCCTTCACATGTGGCTGCAATAAACCCTGTGGAACACCATAAGAGAGCCCTTCTTGCTTCTCTTGGTCAGTGGATTACAAAGTTATCCAATGTGTGTGTGTGTTCACGGGGAAGCATATCTGTGACGCCGAGTCGCTCCTAGCTGGAGAAGCTGCTGGAAGGTCGTGGCACCTTACCAACAACAGCACAGCTCCGCAACATCTAGCCACCTCTTTGCTCAACTGAAATTAGAGGACATTTATATGAAGTCCTTATTAATCTTATATTTTGCCTATTTCAACCTGCATATGTCCCTGAACACCAAAATATCCTCAGGATCGATGCAGTAACAACTGTTGTGTTAAGCTGATGGAGTTTTGTCGCAGTTCAGCATTGATTCAGAGATAATGAGAGACAGAAGGAGAGAGATATTTGTCAAAGAGGTTAAAATCTAATCAAAGCCTACTTCTATCCTCAGCCCAAGGATGTTCAGACTCTATATGTGTAATCCAGATGTCAGCTGAAGAGTATTTCATGGGGTTGCTACTAGACTTACTCAGAATTGAAGTGCTAGGCTTTTTTGCACTCATGGCTTGTGCTTCCCGTGTAAGGGTACAGCATAATTTTTCCAAAGATTTTCAAGAGGAAAATTAATAAAAGAGTCTATTATAGCTTACTGGGGGACAGAATGGTATTATCTGGATTTGGCATGGATGTGAGAATCAAAATTGTGCTCTTAAACATACAACTTTACAATCATGAATGTAACATGAAAACCTTAAAGAAACCCTGCAGAAATTCACTAGACACTCCTGACAGTGCATTCCCATGCAGTGCTCCTCTTCTTTGCTCTCAAGTCTTCCCCCAAGGAAATCCTTACCAGCAGTTAGTTTCTGAATTAACTACCTGAGACCACACAGCTGCTGAGCTTCCCTGATCTTCACATTCTTCCACGTTTTTATTCTTTAAGATCCTTCATGTTACATGTCACAACAGGAAGACAGAAAAGTAATTTTTGCATTTAGACGTTGGAGTAGTTAATGCACATGAAAGCGGGGAATTTTTGCTCTAATCACTATGTTCCTGTTGAATTCATTCTTTGATTAAATATCATGAATGGAAGATGTACACATTCAAATGTTAGTAAAATAATACTTCTCTCACAGTCATGGCCATTTAATAGAGGTTGTTTGATCTGCTTACAAAACAAATGATATTATTTTACACCCTTGGGTAGCATTTTAGTCACAGGAGGCAATTTCATTCTGATTTAATAGAGAAGAGGTATGCCTAACTTAAATACTCATGAAACCCACTCTTAAGCTTCAAGTAAATTGCATATTGTGAAGGGACGTAAATACATCTATTCTTGTTAAACTGCTAAAATTAATGTGTTTAAACTTTATTTACTGTACACAATTTTATCCATTCTCCAAGGATATCTTAACAGATGCTGGATTTTAATGACTATTTTTAATATCTGTTTCGGAGGAATTGGAATGTGTAGCATTCCTGATAAAACCCACAAATCTAGCCATCCCTATGAAAGTAACTGCAATGCTCATTTATCACTAAAGAATCCTACACCAACTTATAGTGTTTCTACCATTAAATCCAGCTACTGTGCTCCATTATTATATAATTATCTATTGAATTCTACATTTATTCATGAAGTTCCTTAACTCTGTAACTGGTGTTTCATTCTTAATTGCTTGTTTGAAAGCAGTAGTTAGATATTTTGAGACAATGGCCTGCTTATACTAAATGCTGTAAGAGAAGTCTGAACCTGAAGAATTTATAGACCAGATCACAGGTTTTTCTAAGGAGAGTCAAGGCACTGTAGAAGCTGCTATGATGGACAGTGTGATCAGAAAACAGCATAACCTTGTATTTGTGAATATACTTTTCTGTCTATATGTTCCTAGTAATGTCATATAAGTAGTTTCTTTCATAGATGTACTATTATATGCCGAGCAGAACATCTAAAAGCACTCTGCAAACATCCAAACTTCCCTGGAAAGCAGCCTGATGCATAAAGGCACCAAAAGTTACCCAACAGTGTTGGTCAAAGCCAGTCAAACCAGGATCACTAAAGTTCTCTGTTTCCTTAGCCAAAACCCACTATCTCAAACTAAGAAATTCCCCCTGAGGAATCTTTGTCTACAAGGCAGGTGTTTTAAGCACACCTAACAACAATGGAGTAAGTTAGTTACGCAGGTATTCAGGCTCCTTCATGTTTGCCTTGAATATTCTAGCTCTATACAGAGCAGCTGGTATTTCCAATCAAGTCCTAAAATTGACTTATCTGGTAAAGTTTTATCATACTAGCAGATAGAGATCAAAACATTTACCACCATCTACCTTTTATAGCTTATTTTGGAGGCTGAAAAGAGCAGAGGTTAATACTAAATAGATAAATTATTTTTAGAGAAGATCTCTGCTTTGACTTCATTTGTTCACTGTGTCATCAAGAAAGGCTCTTAACAGAGTGCTTGAAGTCAGCCTCTGTAGATCAGCTGCCATTTCCAAAGTGAAAAATATGATTTTGTCTTTTTGTAGGTTCTCCTTCTTGCCTATAGTGCAAGAATGAGTAATGCATCCTGGCAAGCTGCAGGCAGCTCGACGTCCAGTTACCACAGATACACATTCAACTTTCCACCAGCAGGCAGTGCTGTCATTAGCAACATGGTGACTTCAATTTTCTTCCATGCTAACTGTGAAAATTCATACTTATAAAAATATCTTATGCCAGGAACAAAACAGATGTAATTACAAGTAAGTGGCTGCTTCTCTCTGCCTGTGTGCACAGTGATTTAAAAGAAAATATTTTTTACTGATTCTAGCAGGCCAAAAATTATTACTTTGGTCATGACAAATTTGAAATTTTTACCTTCCTTGAAAAAACACGTAACAGGCCAAAGATAACAAACTTAAACATGATGATATTATTAAAGGCATGCCCATGCAGCACAAAAAATTGTGTTGATGCAAACAAGAGACATTGAGTGCAAGTACCATACTTTAACACAGGCTTCTATTCCTAGTTCATAATTTATGCTAGGAAGCTGTCAATTAGCATGGGTGTAATGTAGAGCTAATGCAGACAATTGTTTCAATTAATAGCACCCAGGGTATAAGATGGGATGCATGCTATGTGAAGTCAGTTTAAGAGATCTGATTTATCCAAGAGCTTTTTTTCCCCTCCTGTGTAGTCAAATGAAATACACAAATTTATATATAAAGTCAATGCATCGTGGAACAACCTTACATTTTACTCAGCAGTTTTTGCAATCCTATTCTCTCTACCCTTAAATGTATCTTGTTTGATTTTATAGTATAACTTGAATATGTTTTATTCACTTAAAATACCATATACAGACTGATATCACAAAGAAGATTCACATTATGCTTTTTAACAACAGAATTTTCTATTCTAAATAATATCAATGTTATTATATAAACATCACAATGCTATTAAATATATGTACTTTTTAAACAAAAAAAGATTAACTCCTTGAAAGTTGTAGAGATCTTACTAATTTTTCAAAAAGGAAAAAAAATTCAACAAGATGCATCTTCCCTTTTGCTGAGGTTAATGGAATGAATTCTCATTTAAAAAGAAAATTTTTATCTTCCTAGTTAAGGCAGTTTATAACTGTCTTCTGTCAGAGTTTTTTCCTCTTCCACCTTCGTTAGATCACTAAGTGTTAGATAACTATTTGCTAAATTTTGGGTTGGTTTGTTTGGGTTTTTTTAATGGGGACCTAATAGACAATATTATTTTTAGGGACTTTAACTTGTTCTCATACTTCAAAGCACTTTTTTGCCTTTGCTATACTACGGTCATAAAGTCCGGTAAAGTTTAAAATAGTTTAGCGGGAAGAAAATTACTTCTTTCTGATTTGACCAAGTGGGACCAGAGTACTTCATCATGACCTTCAGAGTGATCAAAAGCAAGAGTGTAATGTCACAAATCAAATAAAAGCTATGGCTTTCATATTCTTCCTGATTTGTGAATTTGCACTGTGCTTTTCACTCATCTTCACAAATCCATAAACAGAAATATCTTCAGACTTCCTGTGCAGGGGGAAAGGCAGTGCAGACTAACCCATCCTGCCACCTCCTGGCTGTGCAGCTCTTTCCAGACAGCTCTAGCCTCAGACTGCCTTTCCACATGCAGCTGGGATGTCACCCATGTCAGGATTTAGCAACTGTTACACGCAAATGCAACTCCACAGTCTATTCATAGAGCATCCCTTAAAAGTGACATTGATTTTGTCCTAGTGAGTCCTCCTAGTGAGCTGACAGACAGACAGCCAGCCAGAGACAGGTGCTTCGTCACTATTCAGGGAGAATAAAAGTTGTTTCCAGTTCTCCTGGTGCTGTAATGGCACATGGAGTCCAAAAGAAGCAGTGTTTGAACTGCTATTCTTTTCAAAGAACTTCACCTGGGAGGAAAGGTACTTTCCTGAGAGCAAGGGCCACAATTCTGCTTAGGACTGCAGCCAGCTGAGGTTTGCTCATATTGATATGCACACAGGAGGGTACAATCTCACTGACTTTCATGCACTTTCATAAAAGAAAAGAAAATGTCATTATTCTCTCTCTTTAAACCTCCATTTGTGCTAATTCATTTTTCTGTGTGGAACAGTTTTAGGAAAACACAAACAATTGGAACAAGGTTAAGCATTATTCTTTATTTGAGGCTCTGTGCTGATGAAAAACTCTTTCTGAAGAAAATGTAGACTCCATCAGACTTATGGCTTTTGCTATTCACAGCACACTTGAAATTTTTTATATTTAGCAAAAAGTAATGTGAGTAGGAGAACTACTTGTTCTACTTTTATCTTTTGTACTGCAAGGAAATTCTATCAGGACAGAGCAAGATCAAGAGGGAACTTTTAGTTTTTAATTTTAAATTTAAATCATATTATGCAGATGAAATAGAGTAACAATAATAAGCCTTAAAAATAAGTTCATATGGATATAATAATATATGCTGCCCAATACAGAACTACCAGAAAATGCCTTACTTATGATGTATAGTTGAAACTGCTTGCATCTGTAGTCTGCTGAATAAAATGGAGATTAAAGGGAATGTTTAAAAAGCATTTGTTCATAATGCCTTGGAGAAAACCATGTAAAGGAAAGAAACATCAGAAGTTCTTTGCCTGAGGCTGAAGGTCTAAAATGTAGAGAGGGTTAAAGCTATCAAATTTTATTATTAAACACAACATAATTATTAAAAGTGCAATTTCCTGCTAAGTTTCTTCATTTCAATCACACAATAGAGTATCTCTGTTTTCACCATTTCATGCTCATTCTCTGAGACTGACAGATATTACTAGTTTTTTAAAATTGTCCCTTCTCTTTTAAATGTAGAAAAATGTATCTCCATTGCTGTTTGTCTTCCTAAGCTCTTTCTCTTCTGTTAAAGAAAATATAGATTGAGTTAAATACAGGGGCTTTTTTGCTTCTGTATGTTTCCTCTATTCTCCTTAACTTGAGAACTGCTCATATTCTCACTTTGTGCAAGGCCACTAGTGCCACAAGATGTAGCAGAGAAAGAAGACAATCATTTCCAAAGGACAATACCCTGACAACTGCAACATCATTTGACAAAACTCAGTGCTTTTCATAATTTGGTCAGGTGGCTGTGCTGAATACTTGTTGACAAACAACCAACTAAGAAAAGGACTTGATGGGTGGACCATGGTGGGTAAGGAATTGCCTGGATGGTTGCACGCAGAGTAGTGTTCAACAGCTCAGTGTCCAGATGGACAGGAGTGGTGAGTGGTGTCCCTCAGGGGTCCATACTGGGGCCAATTCTGTTTAGCATCTTCATCGATGGTATAATGGCACCAAGTGCACCCTCTGCAAATTTGCAGATGACACCAAGTTGAGTGGTGCTGCTGACACTCCTGAAGGATAGGGTGCCATCCAGAGGGGCCTGGACAAGCTGGGGGAATGGTCCCGTGGGAATTTCTTGAGGTTTAACAAGACCAGGTTCAAGGTGCTGCACCTGAGTGGAGACGACCCCCAGTATCAACACAGGACCAGGGATGAACAGATCAAGAGTAGCCCTGTGAGAAGGACTTGGAGGTGAAATGTAAAAGTTTCAGCATTAATTCTTGTTGTTAGATGTGCTGTACATATCATGCACAAGCAATCCTCCCCTTTACAAGTGCTCAGTAATCTGCAGAGGCACAAAATCTTTCACCATTAATATGCAGCTACAGTACCTCAGTTAAAAAAAATCCCAGTATTAATACTGTAAACCATAAACACTATGAATAATTCTGAAGGTTGAAGAGTTTATCTGCAAATAAGAAGAAATGCTAATTGCTCAGTTTTTAAATGCAGATATTTCTTAGAGATACTGATCTCTAGGTTTTAGTGCTTCTTTCATTCTACACTTGATATGTTACAGGCCACATCCTCTAATTTAATCTGATGAGCATGGAACACAGGTTTAGGCCAGTATATGTTTCATGTGGGAACTTTAAAAGGCAGAAATGGTGATCTGTCGAGAAACAATGTGGGTAAGATTGCAATGCACAACACTTTACTTTGCATTTCAGAGAGGTTATTTTTCCTCAAATTTTAAAAATATTGTGGTCAAAAAAGTGCATTCTTCAACATTAAATATGAAATTTGCTGATAATGTAACTTATGCAGAGACTGAACATCAAGAAGCATAGCTTTCGAAGCTTTATAACCCTCTGTTAGTTTGGGAGGCTGTTTTACAAGACGGCCTTCTGTCTATACTTAACCTGTATCACAAACAGTACTGTTTCATAATTCTCTTTCCAGGTAGCTGTGGGAAGCTCACTGATTTTCTTTTTTGAGATACAAATCCACAGAAGGTCACAAGGCCTTTATCAGTCTTAGAGACAGAGGCCTTAGGTTTCTGCGTTCTGCAAACTCTTTGAATCAGGGCCAGCCAAGAATGGAGGCTCTTGCAGGTGATTTCTGTTAGACTGGGAGACCACTTGGGGAAATTGCTTTTGACAGAGCTGTTTTGGCAGAAAGAAGGAACTATGTCCTAATTTCTGGCACTTAGAAGGAATCAGAATTTAGGCTAGAGAGCCCTGCTTAAGCAAAACCTTGTAGCAAAGAAACTCCAGTCTTTCAGGACTAGACTGTATTCTGTGTCAGCTGGGATATTTCTCCACTTGTACTGATCCTTTCTACTTCATGTCCATAAATGAAGCCTTTACAAAATAGTAAAGACTGGCCAAATTTTTTTTCCAACTACGCCTTGTGCTTCCCTGGAGGATGGCAGAGAGAAGTTGGAGTGGATAGTTTCTGTAATCAGAACTGACTTATTTTCTACAATTATTTTAAGATGAGAAGTAGCTATCACCATCTCCTAAGAATACCCTACCAATCTGACAGCAGTGCAAGTGTCCTTTATTCTATGCCTGAAGCTGTCCCGTGGAGATTATACTGGTTACAGCTATGTTGGACTCACTTAGTATAAGAACAGGCCTTGACCATACAAAACCACAACTGAAGTATGAAGTAACCTTGCATTTAAGTGGCATTTCTTGCATTTCCAATTGTACTTAATTTTTTATTAATTACAGTTCCATGTGTAATGAAGAAATTAAATATCATGTTTTCCACTGATTTATAACAGGAATTTCTATCCCTTCCAACTCTTGTTGGCTGCTTGAAATATTCTACCATCTGAAACTAGAGTGCTTTGGCACTGAGGAAGCCTCACAACTAGAGCTGGAGGAAATAAGCAAGGTGATCTTTATGAAACAAAACCAGGTTTACACTTAGAAAACACACAGATAATATACTTAGAGTTTTCAAAAGGAACTACAGACACTGGGTTTCTCAGCAAAACACAGATAAAACACACAAAGCAAGTGTGAACTTCTGTTACAAATTTTAAGATGTGTGCAATAACTTGCATGTTCAAGAAGAGACTGAATTTTGTACTTCCCTTTCATACAGAGAAGAGATATCAAACAAGTTGCTGAAACATTAAAAAAACTACAGCCTTTTAAAGAAATAAAATTCAAGCTGAATGACACATGTCTAAGGCAACGAAGAAGAGAAGGGAGCATTCACTGTCTTACCTGGCAGTCCACTACCTACTTGGTCCCCCTCTCTTCTATTGCACACAGACAAAACGTCTTATTGTCATCCAGAGTGTATGTCCAGTACAAATAGTTTCTTCAGACCCCAACCATGAAACAAATTTTTGAAAAGACATAAACTTGACATTTCTTTGAGGTGTCACATATGGAACTTTTTAAAACCATCCTACTGAAAGCGGTGAGTTGTCCAGCATATCTGACTGCCCTTTTCTCTTCAAAGGGATTGTAACAGACTAAGTAAAAAACACACATGCAAAAATTTTACTGGCAGTTCATGGAAACGCAGGAATTTAACACTGATCTGCCAATGTCTGTTTCTTGCACACTGCTCTTTAAGGTTTCACAAAGTAATCTCCCATTCACCTAAAAAAACCCCAAAACTTCCAGAATATTTTATAATGATAGTGATTTTAGGACACTGGCAATACTATTGATGTCTCCTGTTCTGTTCTAGTGATAGGTTTTGTAGTATTTCACAAACAGGATGTGATAAGAAGCACTTGTTGTCTCTGCTCTACAAGCACCATTTCTGTAGATCCTTCTGTTTTAGAGAAGATTTTTGATTACAGAGGACAAGATGTAAACATTACCATTTTCTCCCCCAGTAGCTGCTAGAGGTCTTTGATTACAGCTTCATACCACAAGTGCTGCCTCTTCCACATGCTGCAGTACCAACCAAAGTTGCAAAAAGATGATTTAAATAACTCACGCAATGCAAAATGCCATCCTATCTTTTCCTCATGAACATGGTACAAATAATCTCAAGAGCACCAAGAGGACAAGAGCAATTACTTGAACGTCAGTAACAGGATATGATAAAATGACTAAATGTTAAACTACAAGTAGATCTACAATGATTTCCCTCCTCGTACGCAAGAGAAAATCCACATCACCTACCCTTGAATCCTCATGGTCCTTTAACCAATACTGAACAAATATCTCCTCTCAATATTGAATTCAAATAAAGAATAAATATATCTTATGTGAGAACACTGTCTTCAACATCCAGTTAGCCTTCCCAGGTTGGATAAAGATAACTTCAAAGAATTTTAAGGAATTAAACAAATTAGAATGTTTTTTACTAATTCTGGGGTGAAGTGCATTCACATGCACCCTCTTTTAAAGGGAATATTTTTATTTATCCCCTAAGTATGGGAAAAAGAGCATTAAATATCTTTATGTAGAAATAATTATATTTATGGCTAACAATAGAACTTCCTCTGCTATTACAAAGCACAGTAATGGAACCCGGCTTTATGATTTATGACTAAAAGCCATGAAGTATTTCAAATATATTTGAAAAAAGAGCAGGAATGGAGCTTTCAGACTCCTTGCATCTAATCCTACACCACTGTTAATGAAAAGCATTACTCACTTCCTGATCTGTATTTCCAGTATAACTTCTAATCAGTCCATGAATACACATATAAATTTGTCCATCATCTGTATGGAAATGTTTTCTGCAACAGCATCTTATAAAAAAAACCAAAACCAACAGCAAACCAACCAACCATACATATTTAAAGCAGCAAGTGAAACTTCATAAGCATTTAAGAAAATGAATTGCAGAAAAAGCACAAACATTACCACTTTCCTGGAGATTAATAGCAAAAATACCATGCACTGTTAGTTTATCAGTTTACCTCAGATACTTACAGGGAACATTTAGAGATTACATTGTAAGGATTAACAATCTTAAACCAACATGGTAATAAAAAGTTCTCTGTCAAGAAATTTTAATCTACAAACTTCTTCCCAATTTACATTCTTGCAGTGAAGAAATAACGGATTGGTCTGTAAAACACAGCAACAGAGGATGGAAATGGTTTTAAATTACCACATTTAGTATGATGTCTCTTCTTGCAGGGTGGTCAAGCCACTCCAATGACTAAAGTACTGGAAGAAGAATATTTCCACATGTATTGTTTCCCCACACCACCTTAAACAATGGTTTTTACCTCAGCATGAAATCAGCAAAAGTTGATCACCTCTGTTGTTTTGATGTTGTACTTAGGCTGATCAGATACTTTTTATTTCTAAATACAATTAAGAGTCCAAACATTGTTTAAATTTCTTTTTATGTATACACCACATATTTATAATTTCAGTGAATTTTTATATAAATTTTAGTTTAAAGGGTTCTTAATTCTATAAACAATTTTACCTCATATTTAATATAAAGAGACTGGAAGTTTCTAACACTATGGTTTGCATATATATTCCTTAAGGAACTTCTCAGCTTTCCTTCATACACTTAGCCCCTGTTGAGAACAGGAAAAAAACCCCATAATTACTACGATAATCTGTTTAATTTAATGAAAAGACTGCATGCTTGCAGCACAGGAGCACACATGCAAAAAATCAGTGAGTTCCACTTCAGATAAAAATAATGCCTTTCTGTAGTTCTGCATCCTAAATTTTACTTCAACAAAAAGTGATCCAGAGGACCAGAAGTAATTTCACAAAATCTTGAATAAAGAGCTGATGGTATCTCCTGTTTTCTTCCCTTTTCCTATCTAAACATAAATGTAATTTATCTTTTGTGTCACACATCCTCATTACTATACACAGGAAATTAGCCTCCCTTGGAATTAATATTTGAGAGTTATCAGAAACCCAAGAGTTCAGACACATCAGTAGAAAACATCTCAAACCATAGTGAGACTGACATGGGATGTAGAAAGACAAAATTGATCAAGTTCCTTGATGAGGTTGCAAACTACTTACAACATTTCAAAAGGTGTATTTCACTAATGTGTCAAATAAGTTGCAGTAATGGTTTAATTTAGAAAAGTCAGCAACTGTTCCTGGCCAAAAGCACTTTCCTTTTTTTCTCATCTGTGGGAATATTTTGGTGACTAAACTAAATGCTAAGAAGAGGTGTCTGAAACCCCTGAACTGCCAGCAGTTCCCCATGGATGGGAAGTGGTCCCTACAGAGCCCTCATGGTCCTAACCCACCCATCCCATTCCCTTGAAAAAATGTCTTCAGATACCAGTTGTGGTACACAATTTTTTTTTTCCCTAGTTGACAGCTGAGAAAAACACTGTGCAGGTAACACTGACATGTTTTCTTGGTTCCTACAGAATGTGCCCAGGGAAGGAGCAGAAAACACACTACCTCACCATTTCTGAAGCGAGTAGTTCCTAAAAGTGAAGCCAACTATTCCCATCTTAGTATTGGGCAGAAACTTCCAGTCTCTTTATATATTAGTAGAAAATAATTAAATATGAGGTAAAATTGTT